>CM069905.1:85805547-85964054 GCA_036172215.1 Camellia granthamiana
TGCTATCAGATCGAGTGCAAAATGGGATAAACTAGTAAATGTGGCTTCAAACTCGGCCACAAGTGTGTCAAGCTGCAATAATTTTTCAAACGGTCTCCTCAACCATTCTCTAGCAGTAGGAGGGAGGAACTTCTCCTAGAAGGCGTGCATGAATGCCTCTCAAGTGTGATCAATGTGTTTTTTGGCATACTTCCACCATGGTCTTGCCTCTCCTTTCAGTTGGTAGGCTGCTAATGTCACTCATAACTCACCCTCACGAATTTGACAATTTGCTCTAACCATTCATCTGCTTTCATAGGGTTGGGCCCACCACTGAACTCGACGAGGTTTGAACCGAAGAATTCCTTTTTCAATAAAGTAGTTCTAGTCTCTCCTTTGATGGTCCCAGCTACTTGTTCAGCTTTCCGTATGTCCATGGACTCTCTAAGAGCCCCTGCCATCTCCAGGACCAAAGCCCCCATTACGTCTTGGGCCGATGGAGCGGCCACATTATTTTGACCCACTTCTTCTTCTTGTGGAGGGATCTCCGGTTGGGCAGGAATATTTTGACCATCCCAGTAATGTCTGCCACGACCTCTAACACGTCCAGACGTCCTATAAGAAATAGAGATAAAATTCAATTCGTGACTCACTTTCCATGCTTAGTCTCACCCATCCCATATACACTAGCATGAGACCACACATACATTTAGGTCACCTTAGGCAAACCACACAAGCACCTTGTCATATAGAACACATATGAACCACCCCTCTAAGATATCAACATGTCCCATGGTGCTCAAAGACTTCCAAGCAGAAACGACATTGATCAAGTGCCTTTCCAAAAGGACTTCAATGAGTGTAGTGGATCCAAGTTGTATCCTAGAAGTTTCATTCCATACCCACATAGTTACATATACACATAATCATGTTAATCAATTAGCATCCTTCCTAGCATGGCAAACTCACTATAACGTTAGCTATTTTCCATGAGCTCAAGGTAGTCAAACCTGGTTAGTTCTGATACCAATTTGTAACGCTCCCAAATAATTTAATGTAAAAATGCTTGAACCAAAATCTTATCATCACCATAACATTAACCCAAGAGGTCCCCTTTCTCATTGAACTAAGGTTTCCATTTACAGTTCCATGTTCAACAAATTAAATACATATAGTTAAATACATATATGTTCAACAAATTATTGATACATATATTTATAACAAAACTATCCCCACATTTGCCAGCTATTAATACGGCAGGTGGTGGACACTCAAAATCATTCATTTTTTTCACTTTTACTAACTATTATTATCATGGCCTGAACCCGCCCCTATGGATTAGGGTCACAACCGATCAGTAATCATGAGATTACCTACGGCCTAGGTCAGAAATCAAAAGAGATTTAATTACAAGGGCCAAATAGTGGAAGTAAAAATTTACAAAGATTGTCCAATAAGCTATACATACATTGCTTAACCAAAAACTTTCTCATAAGTGTAATAACTTGCACTGTACACACATTCATGTTATGTACTACTTAAGTCCAAGATCATTTAAAAGTCAATGTTAACAAAAACCAAGGTTATACACAACTCAGCCACATAAGACCGCAAAAGAACAAAAGGAAAAGCAAAATAAAAACAAGGCCTCTTGAGTGAGGCGACCTTGGTTGACTCCTCAAAACTCGGTGTCTCATAGCTCACTGGGGCTGGGGTTGGACATCTCGTTGCTCACCTACATACATATAAATAAATAGTGAGCTAATGCCTAGTGAATAATACCAAAGCAAATAGTTCATGAACAAGATTCTCATAATCATAATTCATTATTATGCTTGGAAATTAATAATATAACAAAATGACCTCAGGTCCTTTCTATCACTTCCCAAACACAAAACAACCTTGGGTCCATCATATGCAAAACGACCTTAGGTCCAACTTACACACAGAACGACCTTGGGTCCATCATATGCAAAACGACCTTAGGTCCAACTCATATACACGTTTGTGTGCACACATTTAGCTCCATGGTCATATACATATTCATCTTTGCATCCAAAATGACCTTAGGTCCATTCAATTCCTTATTCCAAACGGCCTCTGGCCCATTTAACAATTACACAAAACGGTCTTAGGCCTATTTAACAATTATACAAAATGTCCTTAGGCCCATTTAACAGTTGTACAAATGGCCTTAGGCCCAATCCACATCCTTACTGAATATACTGAATGGCCTTAGGCCCATTTCATACTCATACATCAATCACTTCACATATTTCATTGCGAATTAAGTGATTAGAATACTCATTCATCATATCACTTCAAAAGTTTAGAACCTTACCACATAGGCATCATCTAGAAAATAATATATATATATAAACATCTTTGCTAAGATATTACTCACAGTGTTCCGGTGCTTGATTCGCCCTTGCACTTGACCCTACATAATTCATAACACATTGGGACATAATACAATTCAATCCGTTCTTTAGTTTGCTTAATGTTCTTAGGCTTCTTTTGTGGCCTTTAATTCATTTAGGATGCTCAATGTGTACCTAAGATTACTCAAGAATGGAAGAGAATGGAAATTGGAACATATTACAGCTTTTCAAAAGTTTCAGAAACAGGGCACCTCACTCGAGCGGTCTGTAAAACTTTGTAAAAGTACTAGTTGCATGCATTTTACGATCGAGCGAGACTTATGTCGCTCTAGCGACGTGCCATGTAAAACAGGGTTCGCTCGAGTGCAAGGTTTGCCGCTTGAGCTACCATACAAATCTCTATAAAACTTATGGGAACTTGATTTTTACACGCAAGCAACACTTTTCTCGCTCAAGCAGACATGTCAAATTTTGGAATTTCCAGAACTATGTTTGAAGTTCAAAACTTGATTCCAAAGGCTCAAAACTCATATTTTGGTACAAAAACATGGAAAAACATTACATGACAAGGGAACATAGGTAATTTGAGACCAATTGACCAAAATCATGATCCAATTCTCAAATCATTTCACATTCTTCTTGGTATGTTCAAAGTTCATGCAGCCAAGCTTCATATCTTCATGGACTATGCATGCATGTGAAATATAGAGTCTAGTTCTATTTCAAATGATACAAATGTTGTTCAAAATCATGAAGCTCAACAAAATTATACATTTTGTACCATATTCTCCATGAATTTGTCAAAATGATATTCAAAACTCTCATGCATGTATGATCTTACATGAATTCTTATCCTATCATCCTCAAAACATGCAATTAAGCCTCATAACCTCATCATTCATGGATGCATGTCTCAAATGACTACCAATTCAACTTGTTTAACATGCTATAAACTCAAATATGAAGATTCTTAGCAATTTGTTGCATGCTTATACATATTGACCCCATTTTCATCATTTTTAGCTCAAACCTTGTCCTTAATTTCATATCATCTTTGAATTCACTTAGGTGGTGTTTGGGAAGAATTTTAGTTGGGTTTTTTCTCATTTTTTCCACTAAAAGACAAATTTTGCAAAACCAAAAAAAACACATCCAACCCCATAATCATTTCATTTTTTCTCTCACAAACATCACATCCAACCACAAAAAAACCCAACTATCTTCCCAAACACAAAAAAAAATTTCTTCAATAATATCCTACATCTAAAAAAACCTACATAAAAACCCACTTCCCAAACACCATCTTAGTTATGAATGTAAACCCATGAATTTGAGTTCAATTACTCACCTAGAAGCTTCAATCTTCCAAATTTTAGCTAGTTCTTGAGTTAATTCTCCTCAATTCTCCAAGCTTGAGCTAAATCCTTCAAATTGTGTTCTCTCTCTACAATTGGTTCTCTCTCTCTCTCTCTCTCTCTCTCTCTAGAGTATATTTCATATTTTGAGCTCATAATATGAGCTTAAGTGTGTTTGGCCCTTATATATACTAGGTCATTAGTTTAAACTAATCAAACTCTCTTATGGTTAATAAACCACACTTAATTTAATCCAATTATTTTGATCCGAATCAATTTTTAATTAAATTTCACCATAGGCTCAAAAAATTACGCTAATCAAAATGGTACAATCAATTTTGGTATTTGACGCCTCTACGGCCCTCAATTTTCAATTTGTAGAAGTATACAGAACAAATTTTCCTACGATGGACAGATATAGTTTCAAAAACACATATAATCGTACAATTAGCATGCAAAATCATGTCAAGCACATAATGATCAGCATAATTAAGATTGAGTAGCATAACATAGAGTAAGGTTGTCACAATTATATGGTAGGAACAGTGGACACCCAAAAACATTTTCCCACATTCATCCGGCGATAAACTCAAGACAGGCCATTTGGGGACCTAAACTCCCTATGCGGGTACCAACACAACACATCGTTCTCAAAAACTGATTCTCTACCCGGACTCCTTTTTCCACCTTCTAAGTAACCAATCATTCATAAATTCATGAGATGAATAGTAAAATATACAGTACATGGATAAACAATTTCCAAATCCACAAATTCCAATTAACATACACTAATAATGTACTCCAAAATCTAGTTATCCATTTATGTATGTCTAACATCTATTAAATTTCAAAAGTTGAAAGTCAATTCCATCCAAACATCATTTTTCATCAAAATCAAAACTAGGGTATTTATTTCTTTAATAAATTTGGGGCTTTTGCGCCCTCTTCATATATGTGATAGTTCTCAACATCAATACTCAAGAGTTTATTTGAAATTTTGATAAAACTTTGGGTAAAATCCCTTTTTGTTGAAGATAAAACTCAATTTATACTCAATCATCAAAATAAAGTATCATGGTCACAACAAAACCACATAATCATCCTCAATATAAAGAGATACTAGGTTAAAAGTAAACCTACCTCAAGAAAAAAGCAAGAAAGCTAGACTTTAGGAACAATCCTTCATAGAATCGAAATCCAATCGGTAGAAAGTAAGATCTTTACGTAGACTCCACTTCTTGCAAGGGATTTAGGCTTAAATCTTAGTGAAATGAGAGATATATGAAAAGAGAAATCTAGGGTTTTCGAAATTAGAGATAGAGGAAAGAAGAGAGAAAAGGAAAAGTGAAAGAAATGATCTAAAAGTGAGTTTTAAGTTGCTGAATTCGCACAGACTCCTCAAGCGGTCTTTTCACTAGTCGAGCTATGAATGAGGCCTCTAATTATCTCTCCCTGCAAAACGACATACTAGGAACCCCTCATCTTCGCTCGAGTGACCATTTGTTCACTCGAGCGGTCCCTCAACCTACAAAACAAACTACTGGGAGCACCTCATCTCCACTCGAGCGGTCTTTCGACCATTCGAGCAGTCACCTAAAATGAGTTGTCACATAATAAGTCTAGAAAAAAACCATGATTTACAGTAAAATATCGGGAATAAATTAGCAATTGTGAAGTTTAGTCAAGAACGCTAGAAATAAATTAACAATGCCGAAATTTGTAAAAAAAATGTTAGGAAAAGTCTTTTTTCTTGTAGTGCAAAAGAATCAATTTTCGTCTAATACTTCTCTCCCAAACTGAGACAACCTCCTCTCTCATTTCCTTCTCTCTTTTGTCTTGCATGTCCACCATTGTTTGTGCTATGGTTTTGGTTCCACCTCCTCCTTTAGTTTGGTGATCCTTCTCTTGTACTTAAGGAGTTAGAAAGATCAATCCCTTGTATGATTAGTATGCATTTATAAAAAGGTTTGTGAGAAACATTTGAAACTTGGAGGAGAAATTGAGGCCTTGGAACACTTAAGTTAGATCATCCAACTTCTCTCTCTTTTTCCTCATTTGTTTAAAGCTTCAAGTAAAGGTAGGGGTTCTCTCAACTTCTTCTTAGAAAAACCTGCTAGGGTTTGTTTCAAGTTAATTATTACATGATTTCATAAGTTAATGGCATGATTAGTGTATGCAATGCATTTGTTTGTTTGTTTGTTTGTTTGTTTGTTTGTTTATTTTGTTTATTTTGTTTTTTTTTTGTTTTTTTTTTTTTTTGTATATATTCAAATCCATGAGCTATATGTTTGATATATATTTTCTTGAATCACTTTTTTGGGTAAAAGTTAGATTCTTATCTTGAAATCCCTAAATATGTTCTTGTTTTGTGATTTCATGAATTTTGAATATAATGTTTTCATATTTATCTTGAAATCATGAAAAGTAATTAATTAATTAATTAATTTAGGTTTTTTTCTTCAAACCTCAAAAAGTGTAATCTATGACATGTTTGATGACTAATGGTAACATGTGATTTGGGCAACTCTGAATATTTGAGAAATATTTAAAGTGTTGAGAAATTGGAAAAAATGATGTAGTTAGATTAATCATGGGTTAAAATGAGATAGTCAGAAAGATGGTGTGATTTAGAGTTGATTTACTATTTTCCATGATTTTTACCGTATTTTTCTTACTAGTTTCTTAAAAATATATGTTTCCATGACTTTTTTATTATTTCAATTGTGTTTATGATTTATTTGGATTATTTGATGCATTTGGGACTTATGAGAGAAGAAATGTAATTTTGACACTTTACGGGTAAAATAGTCATTTGAGAATATTTTGAATTATTTGATTGAAATTGCCATGTAAGAAATTAACTTGGGATTAATGAAGGGTAAATCGATAATATCATGCTTTGAGGGCATTTTGTAAATTCAAACCCTAGGGATAATTTGCTAAATTGTGCCTTAGGGGCATATTGATCATTTCACACTAACGTTGTGTTTGGTTGGGGATTTGGCAAGGGATTTTGGAAAGGGAAAGGGAAAAGGTGTGTGAAATTGCGTGAAATATAGGTATATTTTATTCACATTTCACCTATCTTTTTCATTTCCTTTTCCAAATCTCTTCTCAAATTCCCCAACCAAACACAACATAAAAGTATCTATCTATCTACCTATCTTCTTATATACTATTATTAAGTGAAGGCCTTAATTGGTATAGTGAAGCTTTGCTCTTCTCATGCCACGTGACATTTTTTTTTATTTTTTAATAAAAAGTTACATGAAAAGGTGGGCAAGACTTAAGCCCATGATCATGGGTTTAAGGTAGGAAGACTCATACCACTTAAGCTAAATACACATTATATTATTATTTTGTTTTATTCTTACTTATTTTGAATTACATATGCATCATGTGTGTCACCTGCTAGTTATTATTATTATAGCCGTAGGGGAAATTGGTAAAATTGGCTAGAAAGAGCATTGCTTGCAAAAAATGGCTAAGTATTGGAAATTACTCTAAGTATAGAAAAGTGGGAATCTAACTAAGCATTAAATAACCAGTGTTGGTATTTACTATACTTAGTTGTTTTTTGGGTGCATCTCGGTATTATTGATTTACGGGTTTGGCCTGGGATATAGGCTTATAGCCAATATTGTGGTCCAGTATGCTTGAAGAGATAGTGGATTCAACTATCTGCGGATTAGAACCTCAGACACTACATAGTTTAGAGGAGTAGTAGCCTTTGGTGGTTGAGGGTGGAGTTTCTTTCTGACACGTAGCTCAGAGAGAGCCTTAGGCATGATCTGGGTAGGACCTAATATGTATTTATTTACGACTTAGACACGGTATGTGTTGGTGAGGTTGGATTTTTGACCCATTGACAGGTTATTGACGCTCTGTTGGTGGTTATTGATTCTAGATTATTTCTTTTATTTAATTATTCTAATGTGAGTTAATTAAATAAGATAGACTTAATAAGATTAAGTAAGTTAATTTGAAAATTGGACATTACATTGCATAATTTTACTTATCTCAACATTAACATGTTTACGTAGTAAGAAATGAGATTATTGTCGGATGAGTATGAAGACTCAACCCCCTTGCATTGTGTAGGTACTGATGGACACCCGTGGGTCGGAGCGTCAAGATGTTGTTTATTTTGTTAAGTATAGACCCTAGGCTAATTTGGGCATGCATGTCTTGGCATCTTTTGTCAGATTGTCAGATTATCGTATTAATTCATTTCAGATATGTAACTTTAATGTTTATTTCCATTATTGCATGATCTATTTCATTTGATAGGTTTGTGCATCAAGTGAGGATGTGTTTAGTATGTGAAAGAACACTAAAGTTTTTGAACTTAAAGGGTGAATTATTTCAAAAGCTATCAAACTAGATGTTTCTCAATGCAAGCTTAATTTATCAAAAACACCTTGTTTTTGTCACCTAAAAGTTAGGTCTGTAAAGGAAGGAAAGTGTTTGGGTGTGCAAAGTGCATTCCACCTTACTTATGTTTGTGAAAATTTACGCAATTTTGTGAGGTAACTTATATTTGTGAGAATTTATGCAATTGCATATAGTATGCACTTGCACACTTGAGAATTTCCCATAAAGAAAAAAAATGGACATCTTTTCCAACCTTATCCAACCTAAGCCTATTAGGCACACTATATGTAGCAAACCCAATGTAAAGCCTCTGACTTTTGTAATTTCTTTTTAGACCCTTATTTTTGAATTATTTCAATGAAAGACCCTCGATTCCTTAATTGATTTCAATTTTAACTCTAGGGTTGAAAACGCACACCAACCAAAACTCGCAAACCCTAATTGAACCTAAGAATGTAGGGGTCATTTTCAAAGCCTTAATAATAATTAAATTAATTCCCTAATTATATTTACCGCTCAAAACCTGAAGTTTTTGGCTCTCATTAGGATTCACAATTTAATTCAAAATGAAAAAACTTTAACTGAATTCCCAAATCCTAATTTAAATAAATATTACACTTAAATAAATGTTCTAATTCATAAATTAAGGCCTTAGCCCTCATAATTTACTTGAATTATAAATTGTCCCCAAGTTACTACCATTATATATATATATACTTGTACCAATTTTCTTAAACAAATAAGTTTGTACACAAATATCTTCACTAGATATATAAATTGTACACAAAATAAATCATAGAAATGTCTCAAATCCTAGGTGATGTGGCCGGCCTCCCCATTGTACATATATATAGGGTACTTTTGAGATAAATTTGCATAATTTAAGGAAGAATAATTTGACCTAAGTACAAATTTGAATCTATTGATATATATATATATATGCATGTACTAGTAACTAGAATGAATTAAATTAGATCTAAGCCTAACTAAATTAAGTACATAATTAAGGTCCTAATCATCTCCCATTCCACTACATTCAAACTAAATCAAAGAACTATTCAATTGAATTGGAACCAAAGGCAAAATAGTTTTTTATCAATTTTTTCCTATAAATATACCACCCATCTCCACTTGTTGAACACATGTACACACTCGCACACCCAACCCACATCTAAGAGGAGAAAGAAAGAGACAAAGAGCTTGGTGGTGGAGGAGAGGAATGAAAGGAAAGATTGTGCAATCAACCTATCTAGGCACCAAGTAAGCCACATTACCATCTTTTCTTCTATATTTATCTTTCAAATACATGTTCTTAGAGGTCTTAAACATTTTTTTTCAGATGTGTTTTCTCTTAATAGATGCAAAACTATCTTTTTTACACCTATCTCACATGATTTCCAAAGGCACACCTTGAATCTAAAATTCTGAGTTAAATATATATCCTTTAGCATGTTTCCATCACAATAGAAGTGAAAAATTATCCATGGTTACCCTCTGTTCTTACTTTTTCTCTTATTTCAAACTTTGTGCTGAAATAACTAGTATTTATAGCCCACTTGAAAAAAATTTAGAAAAATACAGAAAAATCTCCCTAACCTCAATTTTATGTGAAAAATTTCCTTTAAGTGTTATCTTTCATGAAAAAATGTTTTGTCAAGAAAGAGTTAGTAGTTTGAGAGAAAATCCAATTTTCGTAACAGTCAACGAATCTAGATAGCGCTGGCATATTTCTAAATAACTAAAAATCTAGGAAAGCTATGCCACTTATGAAAAATGTTCTGAAAACTAAATAAAATTTTATACAAACCATGGGATGGCCAAGTTCGGAAAAATTCTAAAAATGTCTCTTTAAATGCAATCTTTAAAGTGCGTCAAATCTGGAAATTTGCTATTGTTAATGAATTCATGCTCTTAACTTCATGAATGTGTTTGTGATATTATTCATGTCTTTGCATGATATTTGCATGTTGTTAGACATATTTGATTTGGATGATTGTTTTTGTTTCTCTTTCGATTTATTTTGATGAGTTAAACTGATCAAACATAATCTATGTTAATAATCTAATTTTGTTGGTTTTTGAGATCAAAACTAAACTTAAACAGATGATGAATTAAACCCAAAACAAATAGTAGAACAGCAGCAGTAGAGAGCATAGCTGAAGCAACCAAGCCCACAGGGGGGCAGACGACCAGGCGGTTGACTGGTCAGGCCAAAACTACGTCGTTTTGTTCTTCAGCTTTGGGTATGAACGGATATCTGGGCAGACATTCGGGTGAACGACCGGCTATGGTATTTTGGCCCAATTTTGCTCCAGTTTAGTTCTGCTTCGCTCTGGACGTCAGACTAACAGTATGCTCGATGATCGCCGACGATAACCTTGAAGACTGTGACTTTACGAGATATCCGGCAAACGTCCAGATAGACATCCGGGCAAACATCCCATAGACATAAAGCTTGGCTTTGGACATTCGGGCGGACGTCCTTCTATGTACTGCTACATATATCAGTCTGTACTGAGGAAATGAATAAAAAATGGTCGACTCATTTTTTTTCCATCGCTCAACGGGCAAAACACACATAGGTGACAGAGACTCTCTAAAGCATAAATTTAATATCACCTCATCCCATCACTCAACGAAAGAATTGGATGGCGGCACTATTAGAAGAGCTAAAGAACAGAGCACTCAACTCTGTTTTATATATAGAGCACTATGAAGTACACAAATACAGATATAACGAGCTAGAAAGCATTCTTCATAATTCGTCACTCTCATTCTCTCAAATCTCTGAAGTAATCTTCATATGTATTTCTTCTTCTTCTTCAAAAATTAATCTTGAGCTTTAGCTTTAACCATATACACCTATGAGACGTCCCTTTACTAATATAACTCAAAACTTCAATCTTTGTAATATTTCTTAAGAGAGTTTCATTATAGCTTTCCTTGAAAGCAAAAACACCATTTCGATTTGTAAGAGTGTAGCATAGTGTTCTTGAAACCTTGAGAGTGATTGAGAATCATCTAAGGATTTCAAGGTTCTGAAGGCCTGTAAAGCCTGTGTAAAATCTATGAAGGATTGCTCCATTTGTGAAGAGGTTGCTAGCACCCCTGTGAAGCTAGAGAAATAGTGGAAAATCTCAAGTGAAGCTTGAGGAGTGGATGTAGGCTTGGTTAAAGCTGAACCACTATAAATCTATTTGCTTCCTCTTCCCTTATCTATTTACATTTCATTTACTACTATAGTTGATACTGTTATATGTTGTTAAGTTAATCTCAATTTATGCGCCTTTCTACCATAGCCAATTGATATTTCATAACCAATTCATTTTTCGTAACTATCTGATATGATTGTGTTTATCGTTTAGCCTTTATAATATATCAAATATACTCATTGCTATAATCTACCTCTTCTTACCATCTGATACACTTTCTATATTTGTTGTTCTTATTAATTAAATTTTTATTAGGTAATTGTTAGCATTTGAATTGTAGAAACCTAATTCACCCCTCTCTTAGGTTGTATTTTGGGTAATAATTGGTATCAGAGCCTAGACTCTTGTATAAGACTTAACCATCTTTGAGTTTTGATCTATGGCAACCACTGTAGAAGAGCAATCAACAAATAGACCACCTTTGTTTGATGGTAATAACTATGGCCATTGGAAAGAAAAGATGACATTATATTTTCAAGCCACAGATTATGCCTTATGGATCATTGTCAATAAAGGCCCTAAAACCCCACCAAATTAGTAGACAATATTAGCATAACTAAAACCGAAGAAGAGTGTGATGCAAAAGATCAAAGACTTTTGCGAGCAAATGCTAAGGCCAAACTCACCTTATTTGTGGATTAGATTTCAAAGAATATAACAGAATTTCTGGTTGTAGCACTGCCAAAGAAATATGGGACAAACTTGAAGTTACTTATGAAGGAACCAACCAAATTAAAGAATCTCGTATTGATATGTTTGTTCATAGTTATGAATTATTTAAGATGAAATCTGATAAATCTATTTCAAGCATGTTTACTAGATTTACTGAAATTGTAAATTCTTGAAAATCACTTGGAAAAACTTATACTAATAGTGAGTTAGTGAGAAATATTCTTAAGTGTTTACCAAAGAATTGGTAAGCAAAAGTCACTGCCAATATAGAAGCAAAGAACCTCTCCACACTAGCATTAGATGAGCTCATGGGTTCTCTTATGACTCATGAAATCACCATGAGAGAACATGAGGATGATGAGGATAAAAAGAAGAAAGGAATTGCATTCTAGCCTTATCACATGAAGAAAAAATTGAAGACTCTAGTGAAGATGAAGGGTATGCCATCTTTAGTAGAAATCTTAAAAAGTACTACAAGAAAAGCAATCATGAAGGAAGAAGACCTTTCAAGAAAGAGTACAATAAAGACGACATACAAAAGAAAGATCTTATCATTTGCTATGAGTGCAAAAATTCAGGACATATCAAGATAGATTGTCCAAAATTGAAGAAACATGGAAAAGACTGCAAAAGAAACAAGAAGGCTATGGTAGCAGCTTGGAGAGAAAGTGATGATGATAGTTCAAATGATGAATCTGAAAATGATGAAGTAACCAACTTGTGCCTTGTGGCTCTAGGAGAAGAAAAATCCACTCAATATGAGGTTACTTTCAATTATGAAGAACTTGAGAGTGCTTTTAATGAATTACATGATAAGTTTAGAAAAATATGTGCCAAAAATAATGTGTTAAAGAAATTAGTTGCATCCTTATCTAACAATGTAGATGAATTGAAGAAAGAAAACCTTATTTTGAAAAATGACCTTAACTCTATCTCTAATGAGAAAATTGTCCTAAAAAATAGTGTTGATAATTTGAATAAAACTCCTGAAAATTTTGTAAAAAGAAGAGATAATCTCAACAAGCTTCTTGATAATCAAATATGTGTTTTTGATAAAGCCAGTATTGGCTATGATCCTATTAAGAAACAAAAGAATCTCAAAACAATTTTTGAAAAATCTCCTTCTATGACACACCCTCATATTACTTGTCATTATTGTAGGAAGAAAGGTCATTATATCTCTACTTGTCCTTTTAATAAGAATATGATTGAAGAAACATGGAAAAGACTGCAAAAGAAACAAGAAGGCTATGGTAGCAGCTTGGAGAGAAAGTGATGATGATAGTTCAAATGATGAATCTGAAAATGATGAAGTAACCAACTTGTGCCTTGTGGCTCTAGGAGAAGAAAAATCCACTCAATATGAGGTTACTTTCAATTATGAAGAACTTGAGAGTGCTTTTAATGAATTACATGATAAGTTTAGAAAAATATGTGCCAAAAATAATGTGTTAAAGAAATTAGTTGCATCCTTATCTAACAATGTAGATGAATTGAAGAAAGAAAACCTTATTTTGAAAAATGACCTTAACTCTATCTCTAATGAGAAAATTGTCCTAAAAAATAGTGTTGATAATTTGAATAAAACTCCTGAAAATTTTGTAAAAAGAAGAGATAATCTCAACAAGCTTCTTGATAATCAAATATGTGTTTTTGATAAAGCCAGTATTGGCTATGATCCTATTAAGAAACAAAAGAATCTCAAAACAATTTTTGAAAAATCTCCTTCTATGACACACCCTCATATTACTTGTCATTATTGTAGGAAGAAAGGTCATTATATCTCTACTTGTCCTTTTAATAAGAATATGAACATGGGAATTAAAAAGATTTAGATTGCAAAAGAAACTAGCAATACTAACCAAGAAGGACCCAAGAAATCATGGGTACCAAAATCCAACTTTTGATTATCTTATTATAGGTATGCCTTAAGTCTAACACTAAAGAAGGAAGGTGGTACCTTGATAATGGATTCTCTAGGCACATGACCGAAGACAAATCATTCTTCACTACTCTATCATCCAAAGATGGAGGATTTGTCACTTTCGGAGAAAACATAAAGGGAAAAATTATTAGCATTGGTAGCATTGGTATCTCTCATAATCCTTCTATTGAAAATGTTCTCCTTGTAAATGGACTTAAGTATAATTTACTTAGTATTAGCCAATTATGTGATAAGGGTAATCAAGTTATTTTTGATAAATCACATTGCACCATTGAAAGCACAATTGATCACAAAGCACTATTTGTTGGTAATCACATTGACAATGTTTATGTTTTTCATCTCAATGATTTCTATGCTAGTGATGTTAAATGTTTATATGCTAGTAATGATAGTAATTGGTTATGGCATGGAAGACTTGGTCATGCTCATATTGATTTAATTGCTAAACTTTTGAGAAAGGATTTGGTCATTGGACTTTCAAAAATTAAATTTGAAAAATATTGACTTTGTGGTGTTTGTTAACAAGGAAAACAAACCAAAACATTTTTTAAATAAAAATCTCATATTTCCACCTCTAGACCTTTACAATTATTGCATATGGATTTATTTGGTCCCTCAAGGATATCTAGTCTTGGTGGTAAACATTATTGTCTTGTTATTGTTGATGATTTTTTAAGATTTACATGGGTTATGTTTTTAGCACACAAAGATGAAAACTTTTCTTCCTTCACAAAACTTTGTTGCCAAATTCAAAATGAAAAAGCTTTTCTTATTAATATTCAAACTGACCATGGTATAGAACTTGAAAATGAAATTTCTGAATTGTTTTGTGATGAGCATGGTATTGGGCATAATTTTTCAGCACTTAGAACCCCTCAACAAAATGGTGTAGTAAAAAGGAAGAATAAAACCTTAGAAGAAATAAGTAGAACAATGCTTTGCGAAAATAATCATCCTAAATATTTTTGGGCTGAGGCCGTTCACATCGCATGCTATATTTTAAATCGTGCCTCGATTAGATCTATTCTTAAAAGAAAAACTCCTTATGAAATTCGGAATGATAAAAAGCCCAACATGAGTCACTTACATGTATTTGGTTATAAATGTTATGTACACAAAAATGGTAAAGACAACTTAGGCAAGTTTGATTCAAAATCGGTTGAAGCAATTTTTCTTGGCTATTCTTTGACTAGTAAAGCTTATCGTGTTTTACATAAAAGATCATGATATCTTACTTGTGCAAATATATGTTGATGACATAATTTTTGGAGCAACTACTGAATCTTCGTGTAAAGAATTTGCTCAATTCATGCAAGGTGAATTTGAAATGAGCATGATGAGGGGGCTAAATTATTTTATTGGACTTCAAATCAAACAAAGGAATGAATCCATATCAACCAAGCTAAGTACATAAAGGAACTACTCAAAAGGTTTGGTATGAATGAATTAAAAGTAGCCGCAACACCAATGAATACTTCCATTAAGCTAAACAAATAAGAGAAAGGTAAGTCCATTGATCAAACAAAATATCAAGGTATGATTGGCTCACTTCTCTATTTAACTGCAAGTAGACCCGATATTATGTTTAGTGTTTGCATGTGTGCAAGATTTCAATCTTGTCCTAAAGAGTCTCATCTGACTGTCGTTAAACGTGTTTTTTGATATCTAGCCAGAACTTCTAAATTGGATTTATTTATTCTAGAGGTGTCTCGGTTGATTTGATTGGTTACTCAGGCGCGCCGACTTTGTTGGATGCAAACTTGATAGAAAAAGCACTAGCGACACTTGACACTTTGTTGGTAACTCATTGGTATCTTGGCTTATCATTGGTATCTTGGTTTAGCAAAAAGTAAAATTCTGTTACTTTATCAATGGCCGAAGCTGAATACATAGCTTCCAGAAGTTGTTGTGCCCAAGTTCTATGGATGAAACAACAATTAGAGGATTTTGACTAACATTATAATCATATCCCTATTAAATGTGATAATACTAGTGCCATCAATTTCAGCAAAAATCTGGTTCAACACTCTCGAATAAAACATATTGAAATTCGACACCACTTTTTAAGAGATCATGTTCAAAAAGAGGATATTGCTCTTGAATTTGTAAACACCGACAAGTAGCTGGCGGATATTTTCACAAAACCCCTAAGTGAGGCACGTTTTAATTTTATTTGTGGCGAACTTAGAATGTCGAATCTACATATTCACTTTTTTTAGATTGTCAAACTGAGGTTTTGACTCAAATTGAGGAATATGTATTGTTACATTAATTTGGAATCAGAGATATCAGTTGAATGCTTTCAAAATACTCATACATTATTTTTCTCTCTAAACATGTATTGTATGTTACTTTGTTAACCTCATAAAAGCTCATCCTCATTAGCCCTAGCCACTGTTTTAAGCAACTAGCAAAGGGACTTCAGTACACAGCAACACAGAAATATATATATATATATTTTTTGCCTTACCGGTCGTCCGGTGGCCACCTTGGACAGATTTTAAAAGCCCCAAAACCGATTACTTTTGTTCCTGGCTTTTCTCTGCTTCGTCTTTACAAGCCTTAACCTCCATATCTCTCAATCTTCATCTTTCAAACCCTCTAAAAACTCAATCTCTATCAATTTCTTGTGCAAACTAAGGTAAGTCTCTATGCTTTCCTTGATTTCCTTACATTGACACCATGATTTTGCTTTAGATTTAAATGATTTTCCTTGGGTCATACATCGATATGTGCGATTGTTTAAAATTGATTAATGGTGCCCATATTCTTGCTCATGCTTCCATATTTCATATTCACACTTGTCTGATTCGTTGAAAATTGATCAATTTTGTCTTGGGTTTACCCTATATCAATGTGTGGGGTGAGACTTTTTCACTGCATTCAATATAACCTAAGTTAAATTTTTTTTTTGTCAACTTCCTCATATTCCTTTGTTATGTTTGATCCTTTAATTATTCAATTAACCTCAACGCCTATTGATCATTGATTTAACATTTATTATTTCATAGTGGCCTTGATTATTCATTCTCTGGTTGTTCCTTGATAGTAAAATCAAATCATGGCTCCTAGAACCAAAAAGACTAGAGCTAGAGAGGCCAGACAGTCATCAAATTCTGATCAAGCATATCCCTCTACTAACTTCCTCTCTCAAATAAAAGAACAAGGATTCATCGCCATGGCCAACCAATCCATCATTCCTGGCAGAAGAGTAAATCTAGCACGAAAGTACGATGACTTGAAGTCATGGGGTGGACCAACTTGATCAATTTACCAAAAAAGGTATATCCCCGCCTTGTCTCTCTCTTATACTTACACCTCAGGCACTCACACAAAGAAGAGGACAACTTCACCATTGACTCTTATGTCAAAGGAAAATTTGTTGAGTTTGATGCTCCCACTTTAGCACAAATCCTTGGGGTTGAGCTGGGTGATCGACAACATTACTTTCATACTAATGAACAAATGGCTCAATGAGTTGGGTGTATTACTGAAGTTTATTCTACTATCTGCACTGGCAAAACCACTGGCTCCCATTTACTTACCAAACACCTCAAACCCCATCTTCACATTCTCCATAGATTTTTGTTAAAAAATGTCACTCCTAAGGCTGGCCATTATGATTTTGTTCCTACCTTCAATGCCTTTATGTTATATTGTTTGAGATTGGTCAAAGCAATTATTTAAGCTATATCATTATGAGGGAAATGGCTATTTTCTCATCCTCTCGAGACAAATCTTTACCTTTTGGAGCCCTGTTAACAAAGATTTTAAGACACTTCAAAATTAGTTTTTCAAATGAGCCTAACTCCAAAATAGCCTCTGACATAAGTGAACATACTATCAATCAGGCTAGAGGAAGTGATGTTTTGTGTAGCAATTTGCATGCGCCTGATGCACCTATGGAGGATCCTTAAGAACAAAATCCAGATGACATGCCTCCACTACAGCAGTCTCCACCTCCTACATATTGGACATATTTTATGGCTATGGAATAAGACTGCTATAATCAGCGCCGCCAATGGGAACAACAAATGTCCACTCAAATGGCTAACTTTGGAACTCAATTAGAGGATTTTGAGCAAGCTCAACACTCTTTGATTCAGCAATTTGGTGACTTTCAGATAGCCACTAAACTTCATCATCAAGCCTTGAACACCCGCATTGATCATATCAAGCACCGAGTTGATGGCATCTATCAGCACTTCTATCATCCACCTCCACCTGATAAACCTTGTGAACTCTATTTCTTATATTTCTTTTGATAATGTCACAAGGGGAGAAAATGCGGCGATCTTTTTTTTTTGGGTGATCCTTTTGCTTTTCCTTAGGAACATAAGACATAAATTTTCTTATTCTAGTATGTTGTGCTTAAACAAGTAACTTTAATTAATCTAATTTATGTCAGTTTTTGCTTATACTAATCCTTATTGTTTTGAGCTAATATTCCGTTAAGCAAACATTCAGGGAAAGCATGACTTGAGGAGGATTTTTTTTTCGTTTCATACAATTCAAAACATCATGTTCTGCCATCATCAAAAAGGGAGAGATTGTTAGAGATATTTGATTTTGACGATTGTTTTTGTTTTTGTTTTGATTTATTTTGATGAGTTAAATTGATCAAAATTAATCTATGCCAATAATTTAATTTTGTTGGTTTTTTAGATCAAAACTAATCTTAAACAGATGATGAATTAAGCCCAAAAGGAACAACAACAGCAGAGAGCAGCAGCCGAAGCATTTACAAAGGGCCGGACAACTAGCCCGTCGACTAGTCAGGCCAAAACTATGCCATTTTGTTCTTCAGCTTTGGGCATGCACGAACGTAGGGGCGAACATCCAAGCGGAGGACCGGTCATGGCATTTTGGCCCAGTTTCGCTTTAGTTCAATTCTACTTTGCTCCGGACGTCAGACCAGCAGTGTGCTCGACGACCACGAGCGACAACCTTGATGACCGGGACTTCATGAGACATCTGGGCAGACGTCCTAGAGACACAAAGCTTGGCTTTAGACATTCAGGCGAACATCCCTCTATGCACTGCTGCATATATCAATCTATACTGAGGAAATGAATAAGAAATGTTTGGCCCATTATTCTCCCATCACTCAATAAGCAAAACACACATGGGTGACAGAGACTCTCTGAAGCATCAATTTGATATTATCTCATCCCATCACTCAACGAAAAGAATTGAATGGGCACTGTCAGAAGAGTTGAAGAATAAAGCACTCAACTCTGTTTTATATACAGAGCTCTGTGAAGTACATAGATACAGATACAACGAGCAAGAAAATATTCTTCATCATTCATCTATCTCATTCTCTCAAATCTCTGAAGTAATCTTCATCTGTATTTCTTTTTCTTCTTCTTCAGACATTAATCTTGAGCTTTAGCTTTAAGCATATACACTTGTGAGAGGTCCCTTTACTGATACAACTCAGAACTTCAATCATTGCAATATTTCTTCAAAGAGTTCCATTACAGCTTTCCTTCAAAGCAAAAACACCATTTCGATTTGTAAGAGTGTCACACAGAGTTCTTGAAACCTTGAGAGTGATTGAGAATCATCTAAGGATTTTAAGGTTTTGAAGATCTATAAAGCTTGTGTAAAATTTGTGGAGGATTGCTCCATTTGTGAAAAGGTTGCTGGCACCCCTGTGAAGTTAGAGAAATAGTGGAAAATCTCAAGTGAAGCTTAAGGAGTGGATGTAGGCTTGGTTAAAGCTGAGCCACTATAAATCAGTTTGCCTTATCTTTGCATATCTCTTTACATTTCATTTACTGCTATAATTGATACTGTTATCTGTTGTTGATTTCATCTCAAGTTCTTCACCTTTCTACCATAGCCGACTGATATTTCATAACCAATTCATTTTCCATAACTATCTAATATTATTGTGTTAATCATCTAGCCTTCATAATATATCAAATATACTCATTGCCATAATCTACCTCTTCTTATCATCTGATATACTTGCTATATTTGTTGTTCTTGATTATTTTTATTAGGTAATTATTAGCCTTTTAATTGTAGAAACCTAATTCATCCCCCCCCTTCCCTCTTCTAGGTTGTCTTTTGGGTAACACATGTGTTAAGGTTATATTTCTTAGCATATTCCTTTGATGATCATCATGCTTATGTAGAAGATTATTGTCTCAATAAGTTTGTTCTAACGTTAACTTAAAACATCTAACTCAATAAGAAACTTAATTAGGGTGGTAATTGGGTTTCAATCACCTGACTAATTTTATACGATAATATGTTGTGTTTGAATTGCATTGGTTGGTGAGACGTCTAATTAAAGGAAAGTCTTGCACAAGTGGTATTTTGGAACCCTTGAATGGATTGGTTGTATTTGAACCCTAGGTGTTTTGGTGTAAGGAGGGAATGGGCAAGGCCCTTATTTTTTGCCATCTCCTTTGAGGTGCTCGGTTGGCATTACGCAATACGTAACCGTTGTAGGTATCCGGGGTAAGGTTTGCAAAGTAGTAGGAGAGGGGACATACCGAATAATCAAAGTCCGTATCTTTTGGTTGGGATGTTGAAATCTCTTTGGGAGATTTCTAGATTCTAACACCTATCCTTGTAACTCTCTAATTTTTTACTTGCTTACTTATTCATCATGCTTAAATATTCAGTTGTACACTTGTAAGTGTATTGTACTAGAAAAAAAGGAAGGGGTGTGTGTGCGTTTATTGGACATTCCAAACTCATAGCGTTGCATGTCAGGTGTTGAAGAAACATTCAGGGCTGACGAGGATTCGGAGATGGTTGAAGATTTCTGGCTATCAATAATGAAGTTAGAAGCCATTTTGTTATAAGTCCATCTGAGGTTTTTTTTTTTTTTTTTTTTTTTTTGAGATTGTAATATTGATGGAACTTTGTTTTGTAAATAAAATTTGTAACTCCATAATTATTATTTGCTTTTTTTCATAAGTCCTTTCGTGATCCTATATCTATCTCTGTGTTACATATGAGACCTAGTGTTAATACCTTTTAAGATCTGTCAAAAATAAAGCTTTGTTATCTAAGGTGGTTGGACTTAGAAGGGAGGCTATATTGACTAGTCCGACCTTCCTGGGATCTTACTTGGTTGCTGGGATTCTTTATTGACATTACATTGATCTCTACCTTTAGAGTAAAATTTGGGACGTCACACCTACTTTTCAAGTATGAACTATGTAATAAATAGGGCTTTTACTTAAAAAGTTCACGCTTATGTTAATTAGTTTCTATCTAATTGACTTTAAAATGAGGGCGTCACAAATGATGTTGCGGCATGAGCACATGCATACTAGCATCCATTCAATAATTCCCTATTTAAAAGAATATTTCATGTAACTCTTTATTAAGTACTCCATATTTTCTTCTCTTTCCGATGTGGGACTGGTTCCAAAGCTTGTTTCAAGTTTTCCAAAGGAAAAAAAAAAAAAAAGTTTTAAAAACACCCAAAAACTAAACAATTATTTTTTTAAAACTCTTTTGAAAATTCCCCAACAATTTTAATGCTCAAAATTATTTTTTAACCTATTATAGGGTGAACAAGTTAAGTATTTTGTTTTTATTTTTAAACTGTAGCACTCCAATAATGACTAACCATTTTTGAACAACTATTCATATCACTATTGTCCCACTCATTTATGTAGGGAAATCCTATGGTGTTCACTTCCTTAAGAATGTATATCATAGGTACCTTATCATAAATTGATATAATTTTATTATAAAATTTTATAATATCAATCACAAAATGTGTAATCTCGCCATGAATTAGTATAACAAAATATCCAAAATTTTGTGGTTGATGTTACAAAGTTTGTGGCTTAGTTATGATATTTTTTATTATGTCAATTTGTGATAAGGTTACGTGCTTTGTGATTGATGTCACAAAATTTTCTAATTTACCTATGTTAAATTGTACTAGAGTGCACACCACATACTTTCCCATTGATGTATGCTCAGTGAATCAAATCTTTTTTCTCTCACTCATCCATCTAAGTATCAAGTTTATTTATTTTTACTTTTTATTTCTTTAAGATAGATAAATTGTGATAATCCACTATAAAAAAATTAAAACTTTAGAAATCAAAATTTAGAGACAAAATTAGTTTTTAGAAATCAAATATTTTTGTTGCGACAAATGTTATTATTATATTTTTAGCAATGAAAATTAGATATTAGTTATGAATTATTATCCTTTTGGAACCAAATTTTTTGTTTCAAAAAACAAACCAATTTGAGACCAAATTATTTTGGCCCTAAAAGTCTATTTATTAGTGACATTTTCAAAATTTTATCACTAAAAGTATTGTTTTTGAATTTTCGAGACGATCTTTTAGCGAATATCCTCACGACGATAAAAATTGGTCTCTGAATGTTTTTTGCAACAAATTTTTCACTTTTAAAGTCCAAAACATTCGATCTCCAAAACTCACATTTGTTGTAGTGATCGGTATAATTTAAGTTCAGTAATTATAACTTTTAGTACCATATTGTGTTTGGCTTCAATTTTCTGAATTCAATTTTCTAGAAATTGAGTTTTTTATTTTTTGTATTTTTTTTTTTTGTGAATATTTTTAAAATTTTAAGCAATTTTTTTCTTTTAAATGGGTTCTTGAATATGTATATGGGTTTGTAATTGTGGTTGAATTGTGATGAGACAGTGGATTTTTACCCTTGGAGTTGATTTTTAAAGAAATAAGATTTTTCCCTAAATTGAGAACATTTGATTTTGTAAAGAGAAAATGGAATTGATGTTGGTTTTATTAAATTAGAATGATGATGATGATAGTGGTGGAGTTGGATATGAATTATTACTCATATTTTGAAATGTTGGAAAGTATATGTTTATTGGAAATTATGTATCTATCTAAGAATATCTGTTTTGCGCTATCGATGGAGGATAGCTATGATTGTTGTAGAAATTGCATGAGAATTAGGTGAATTGAAACTGATTTCTCATCCATTTACATTGAGCATTGTAATGTATTTAACACATTGAAAATGTTTATTGTTTTGAGAAAAATAGGTGAATATCTTGGTGAATTTGGGTAGGGAGTGTAGTTGTGGTATTAAGTTGGCCTGTGTGTCCTCGTGAAAGTCCAGAAATGTGCGCAGATAAGTGCCGAGTCTTTCGGTTAGTACCAGTAAAAATGGCATTTCGTAATGCTTGTAGCCTACTTGCAGACACATCCTAGAGATTCCCAGTTTTGTATCCACAGCCTTGTTTTCTATTGCAAAGAAAATGATTTCATGAATTGTGATATAACTTGGCATTACATGGTTTTGTTTAAAAGAGATGTAAAATGTTTTTGGCATGAGCATTGCATATGTATTCACCTTCTAACTCTGTTATGATTCATACACTGTGTTAGAGGATTTTTACTGGGCTTTGGCTCACCCTATGTAGAAAACCTTTTCAGGTGCTGATGATATGCCTCTGCTAAGGTAGTAGCTTGGGAGGACTTGAAGCAAAGAGTTTTTTTTTTTTTGTTTTGTTATTATTGTATTTATTTTGTACGAGCCTAGGGCTTTATTCGTATTTGGAATAGGAATAAACTAGTGGATAGCGAAAGAGATCACCACGAAGTGATACTGAAAGAATATGGCAGTGGAATGGGTTGAGGTCCGGCGGGGGGCCAAGGCAAGGCTGTTGCCCGCCAGTGAAGCAAAATTACTAGGTACTTAACCTAGCTCTGATACAAAAAAGAATGAAAAGAATTATTTGGCTTATCCATGAATGAGGTAGAGGCCATGTATATATAATAGATTCATGACAAAATTAGGAAACTATATAAATAAGGAAACAATACTAAATCAGTGATTGACACAATTACAGATTATATACATAATACTAAAAATAAAAAGATTCTATATACTCTAATTTCTATATTCAACATCCTCCATTTTGTCTTCCTTTACCTAGCTAATAGACACTTCAAATCTAATACTAATTACACCATTTAAAGGAAAAGAATCTTAGAGAGAGAGAGAGAGAGAGGATGTGTGTATGTGTGTGTATGCCCGATGGTCGCATATATGACTATCAAATTGTAAAGAAGAAGAAGAAGAAGATCATATCAGATCTTGAAATGTTTTAATGAGGAGTGACGGGGTTAGGGCTAGTGAAAATGTTTCAACAGATCAGATCTTGAAATCCTCTCTTGAAATTCAAGTATCTGATTTATTTAACAAAAATTGAATTGCTATTTTGACAGATAAAAAAATTAACAGATAAAAAATTGTATAAATAAAATTTGTACAAATAAAATTTGAACAAATAGATATAAATTTAAACAAATTAGTTCGAAAAAATTAAACAGATAAAAAAAATAAACAGACAGGTTAAGGGGTAAAATTAGATAACAAAATGTTCTCCAAAATAACAAAATGTACTATCACCAAACTATTTCACAAAGTGTGAACTTCTCACCATAAAAAAATATTCATTGGATCTAACACCTTACGCAATTGTTAGATTGGACTTTTCAACATTTTCTCAAACTTTAGATACTAATTTTTACATCATAACTGCAAAAAAAAAAAAAAAAAAGTGACCAATAAATCCCATTTTTTGACCTTCTATTCCATAAGGTCCTATGTTTTTGTTTTGTTAACCGTTTACTCCCATTTACTGGTTGTTTACAAATTTTCCTACACTCAACGATCATTGGGTTCGGATAGTGGAGTAAGGGTGTGCGTGCTTCACGTCACCTAAAAAAGCATACTAGTAGTATATTCTTGTTTGGAATATTTTCGGCGTAAATGTTGGGATGTGAACAGGGCCCACATATTTGGGTTAATAAATTTTGACTTGTTTGATGTGAAGTAGTTCAACCCCACGTGACACGTAGTGTTTTGACCCGTTCAAATTTTAGTGGGCCAACCCGATTCAGTTCACATTTTGTAATTGTGGGTGAACGCTCAAATTGGAAACAAAAAAACGATGTCGAATGCGATAGAAGCCTAAGTGTATGTGAACGTAGTTTTGATGATTCAAATTTTAAGAAGGGATGTTGTTGATTCCCACGTTGGAGATTCGGGAGATATTTTACAAAGGAGTTGGAGGATCGTCGGCTGCTAGGCTGAAGCGTTATAGTGAGATCGGTGTTGTATGAAACCCTGGCTTCAGTGGGATTGTTGTTGTTGATGTGAACCACACCAAGTTGGTTTCTTCCAGTCAATTAGTCCATGAAATATGGTTGCCAAATGTCAGGAAAACGTAAGTATCTTCTATTCAACCGTTTTATTTGATTGTTTATTCACCGTTCGATTCATAGTTGTGGTTTTGGTGGATGTCATATGGGTTTCTTGAGATTAGTTTATTAGGTGATATATATATATATATATATGTTTGAAATCATGTTCATTGACTAAATGAGAGGTTATTGTATTTGATATGTTGTTTGTGGGTTGTTGTGGGTGTGGGTTTATTTTTTTGCATTCGATGGCGTGCGTGTGTGAACCATGAAATTGATGTTTTGTGATATTTTTGGTGTCGGTGGGTGTTGGGGGTAGGGTTTGCTTTGATATGCTGGTTAGGATGGTTTGGTGCTGGTACGTGGGGGATGTGGGGTCTTGGATGTGGGGTGGACATTTTGTGTTTGTGGGCTGAAAGGGTGATGTTGTGTGGATTGTTGTCGCATATGGTTTTGTTTTCGTGTGTCGTGGCATACATTTATGTGTATGTGTGGTAAATTATGGTTGACCGTAATTTAGTGTGAAGCATAGTGGTCGCGGTCTTGTGAGCGTAAACGGAAGGCAACAGATGATGATGTGACATGCGTCAAATGTGGGAGTAACATGTAAGGACGAACTCTATTCAAGCAACTGAATACTATAACTTGTGTTGTTGTTGGTACGAAACGTCTGAAACAGAGGCTGAATTTCCGTTCCAACATTGTAGACCTCATAAAAATGGTGTACGCGATGAAGTTGACAGATTAGCACCTTGTTCATCTAAGGAAGTCACCATTTTGGTTACTGTTCGATGCCGTATTGATTGATGAGCTTGACCACACAAAGTTCAGAAAGTATGACGATATGGTGGTGAAGATTATACAGACTTACAACGTACAAGAGGGGAAGTTCGTGATTGGTGGTCGGCCCAAGGAACTTATGGATGAAGATGTGAGGCTCTTGTTTGGGTTGCAATGTGGCTATGCATTCCTAGACTTGACGGCACGACCTAGGCCTGTTCCGGATTTTGTGCAGCAGAGATGTCGGGGTGTCAGTCGCATTACGATGAAATTTCTAAGGGACTTGCTAGTAGATGCAGCGGTGGGTTGTACGCTGATTGATTATGAGGACACCGCAAAGCTACTATGCATGTACGCTTTTGTGAAGTTATTTTTTTCGACTTCTAGAGAAAGTGTGAGTTAGACTTTTGTTCAGTAAATGGACAATCTAGATACAATGAAGTTGTACCACTGGGCTGGTGTGGTATGTAGTACGTTAATGTGTTCTGTTAGGGATTTTCATCGGACGCCACATAAAGTGACAGGATGTGTGATTGCTTTGCTAGTAAGTGTTCTACATAAATTTGGGATTGGTAGTTGTGTGGTTTTTAGCTTGTCTGTGTTGTTGTGTGTGTTGAACGATGTTTTTTAACTGATGAGCACTTTGTTGGTTGTGTGGCTTGTGTTGTAGTACTGGTTATGTGAACACACATCGATTGTTGAAGCAAAATCGGTGCACATGTTCCCGAGGTTCCTGAAGTGAATTGTTGGACAGTTGCTAGCCAGTACAAGGGGTGAGAAATTAACTAGGGCAATTGGTTTTCAGGTGTATGTTTTTTTATGAATTATTAAATTCGATGAAGTTCATACAGTAATAGAAGGTGCTAATTTGTTTGTGCGTTGGTTGTAGGTGAGCCTGGGACAGCTGGTTGTTGATGAGCACGAGGTTGATATATTGAGGGGTGTAGGCATGGTCGAGGGAGAGAATGACGATGTGAAGGGAAATGGAATTCCCAGTGTTCCGGTTAAGGTAGATACGACGGCGAGATGTGGGGTGGGTCGTGTTGTCGATGTAAGTAAACATGGTAAAACTAAGGTTAGCGGTGAAAGTGGTGATGAGTTGCCTTCCACACCGATCACGTGTGGATGAAGTAGCATGGTTGGACCCAATGAACCTGGTGGTGGTGAACTTTTGGGAGCGAAAGCTGGAACGTATGAGCCGATTGTTGTGAGGAGTGACCGGAAGGCAGATTATGACCGGGACACGATGGATGGTAAGGAGTTTGGAGTGTAAAACATTGACAAAGACAAACTTATAGCCAAGTTGGAGGAAGAAGTTAATAATTTAAAGAGCAAGAATGAGATGCAAGCTGTGTATTTAGTATGTGGTTTTGAAAGTGTGTTGAGGGTGAAAGAAGAAGAGAGCAAAAGACTAGCAGTGGAGAATTTTGAATTGCATAGAACTGTTACCATACTTGAGGAGCAGTTGGCAGAATAGGCAGTGCATAATGTGACGTAGAGGTTTGGCGGAGTTGATGGGGTCAATGGGGGTTTAGGTGGTGTTAGAATTGGCGATGTGCGCAACGTAGGTGGAGTGGAGAATCCAGTTAGGTTAGACTATATGATAAATGTGTTGGATGCGTCTCCCGTATCATGTGTCTGTACGGTAGGCGACCATGGTCGGCATAGTTTTGTCGCTGATGTTGTTGATGTTGGTGTACATGAAGTGATTGTTGTCAGTCCTTTAATGACGGAAGGTGGAAAAGCGCGTGATGGGCCTAATTCCTTTGTACGTAACATTAAAGGAAAGGTCAAAAAACATTTACAACTACCGGAGTTTGAGTATAGGGATTTGCGGGTGAGGCAACGTAACGTGGCCAGTGATAGAAATAGAATGCCGGCCGATGGGGAGAGATGTTGTAGGGTGCGTGGGGTGCGGGATAAGGTTGTTGATGTGGATACTATTGGCGGTGGGGATATAAAATTCACTGGGTTTGGTATTAACAATCGACATACGGTTTGGAAGATAATGATAGAGCGAGAGAAGGACATGATCAACATTGCGTATGATTGTTAGGAGGATGGGTGAGTTTTGTTGTTTGTGTTGCTATTTTTGGATTTCATTTACATTGTGCTAGCAATGCTGTTTATGTTATCTGAATTTTTTTTTTACGTTTGTAGGGCAATCATATGGGTTGGACGGGTTGACGCTAATGCTATGTATTTCTCGAATGTCAGAGATATTGTCCGCCAAACTGGTATCCGGGGAAATGTAAGTTGTATTGTGTGCATATGAAGTTGTATTTTGATTTGATTATGTCGGTTTATTGTGAATGGGGGTATGTGACATGGGGTTGGTGTTGGTGTTGGTGTTTACTAAACTATTTTATGGCAGGTTATTGATGTGTATGCGAAGATGTTGTTGGAGGAGCAAGAAAGGTTGAATGCTGAGAAGGACTTCCTGGAAAAGTCATTTTTTTCAGCAACATATGTTTGGTAAGGGTATTGAAGTTACGAGTGCGTATTTAATGCATAGTTTGTGGTGCACTAGTCTAAAATTTGATTTGTGTTGCATAGGATAGTTGAAAAATGACAACTTATCGGCATGGGATAATTACGTGAGGAGTAACTTGGCTGCTGCCAGAGGTGCATATTACATTCATTTCCCCATCTGCCACCTATCCCATTGGACGCTTGTTGTGCACAACACAGAAGTTGGGAGCTGGAAACATTTCAATTCCATGTGGGCTAGAAATGGTGCAGGAGGTGTGCATTATGCTGAAGCTCTTAAAGTGGTAAGTTCGGGATGGAATAATACGATTTATGAGTGGTACTAACCTGTGACTGTGTCCCTTGATTTCATGAGTGTGTGTATTTTTATTTTTTATTTTATTTTTTATTTTTTATTTTTTTGCAGAAGAATATTGTGATGGAAGTGCAGCGCGAGTCATTGGCTACACGTGGAATGGAAGGGCTTGTGGCCACACAAGAATTTGACATACTACTTGAGTTTATGTCTGATTGTCCATAACAATGTCCAAAATCGTAAGTCAGGTGTCATGATGTGAGGGTGTTTGTGTGATTGTCAATTTGATAAAACTGTTTTGTTAATTAATTGGTTTTGTTTAATGTACCACAGTTTGGATTGTGCAATAACTGTGTGTGCAATAATGAGGCAGCACGTGAATCAAGTGGAAGCGGGGCGATCACTGTAAGGCGGCAACTGTAGCGTACTATGAGCTAACAAGTCGAAGTTGTTTGTGAATGACTCGGAACGTGGTTTGGCAAGTGGCCGGGTGCTGGCAATAGGTTAAGATGGCAACGATGTCACACCGTTTTAGTTAGGATGATTTTTTTTTTTTTTGCCTAGTTAATAATATTTTATGTAAGTAGTTTGCAGTAGTATCACAGTGTTCTGGACAAAGTTAGGTTGTTTTGTGTCATATGGCTGGATGTGGGTTTTTTTTTTTGTGGGACAGATTTGTCGTTTTTGTGCTATCTATTATTTAACTTTCGGTAATGGTCGTAGAGTTACGTTCTATTTGTTTCTTTAATGGTAATGAGTTGTTGCGTTTTTGGTTTCAATGTGTATGTCGGTGTGAATGTCTGTTGTTGTTTGTTGAGGGTTATAAGGTGAGCATTGCGTGTTACTGCTGATGTTACGGCATTGAGCGTGTGGGAGGGGTTGGTAAATGCAAAAGGTTGAGCTATGTCTGGTTGTTTTGTGATTCATATGAGCATGGTTGGAGGGTTTTCGGTGAATATGGCCTGCAATCGGCTACATTTAAGTGTCAGTGTGAGAGGTTTGTGTTATGATGTTTTTGTTTGGGTGGTACGGTTGGATTTTGGTGGTGTGATTGGTGTCATGTAAAGTCGCGTAATTTAGTGTGGCGGAATGAATTGGTAGGTAGTTCTGATGTCACATTGGGTGGGTTAAATTGGGGCGAAGAATGGTGTGTTGCCATGTCGTACGCGACTTTTGTCCAAAGTGTTATACGGGTTTTATGTGTAACACGTACGTGTGGGTCGTTACTTGATGATGTATGTGTTCAATGTGTGTAGAAGTGCTATGTGGAGAAGTTTGAGTGGTTAACGAGTCGATTCCAATGGCGTGGTCAGATTAGGGGCAACAATTTGTCGTACCGATTGTACTGCTGGCATGGGGCTTAGTTGTTCATAGGTTGGTTTTTTTTTTTTTTAATTTCCTTTTTTGATGTGCAAGTTTGGTGGGGTCATTGTGATGATGTGTTAAGATCAAGTTAGACATGGCATGATGTGATCGTGCAATATGGCATTCTATTTGCTGGCGGGAGTTATGTGCGGCACGTTGGTTGAACAGGTGTGTGTATGATAATGTGTGCTTTTGGGTTAATTTTTGTAATTTTATTTTGATGTGTTAGTTTAAACTTGTGGGATTTTTTAGAAAGGTAGTATATGATCGAATTTGAGGTAGGAAAGTCCAACTGTGTGGGTAGGTTATGATGTTTTTGGTAACATTAAATTATATAATAATATAATGCACATGGTGGTGGGAGAAAGTGTGAAACATACCGAGAGATGTGTTCGTAAAACAATTTATTTGACGGAAGTAAATGAACGATAAGTTTATGAAAGTGGAACATCGTAATAGTAGATGTTCATCGTTTTATTGGTGTCATTACATCATGATGACTTTTTATAAAAAGTTGCACTACTCGTGCCACACTACTCGACGTTGGACTATATTGGTTCACTGCATGTCTTCCTATTGTGGTTCCTCATGCGGCCACAACGTCCAAAACGGATTTGTTGGACGTGCTCTCCCTTTGATAGGAACCACTTCTTCTTTGGCCTGCCTAGTGGGCATTTTACAGCAGGGGGCTTGATGATGTACTCATTTGGGTTGAACGGTGGTTGTTCCATGGTAGGTATTGGGTAAATGGCTAGTGCGTAAATAGCACGGTATTCAGACACATGGAAAAACGATTCGACCGAGTCATTGGGATCCCTACCGCTTGTTCAAACGGCAACCATAGCATGCGCGTTGGGGAACCCATTGAGTTACCATTGGAAGCATGAACATGCACGCCTGCTGACGTCAACAGTGACCGACGGGAATGAATGGACTTCATATATGTCTGCATTTGACTAACTAACTAACTTTCCAAGATTTTCCTTTGTTGAAAGCTTTTTCCAAACGAGATTCCATTTTCAGATAGATTGCACCAGTCTATATTTGGGCTGCCACGCGACGTTTTGACGTTTGTCACATTATTTTGGCTCTGATGCTGTCAATCATGTGGGTAATTAGGACATTGTGTGCCTCGCGTATCCATGAGTTGAATGACCCGGCGGCGTTGGAGCACATTTCGCCATAGCATCTGCCACTGTAGATAACAATGTGAAGCAATAGTTAGGTGTGTATTGTTATGGGGTAATGGGTATGTGAACATTAGTTGGGTGAAGAGATTTATTAGTAAAGCCAAAGATGCGTACCAAAAGAATGCATTTTCCCAATATTGTGGGTGCACAGTTTCAAGAAATTGGGTTGCAACCACACGTCCTGATTTGTGGAATTGTTCAACCTTCTAATTGAATGCGTCGACGGTTTGTGTACGTGCAATTGCGTAGTTTGCTGGTCAGACCAGCATGATGCATGCTGTTGGAATAATGTAACATGTCCCTCAAGTTCTGTTGCAAATGTTGAAGGCAAAAAGCATGTTCTGCATTAGGGAATACGGTTGGCATCGCTTCAAGTAAACCCACATTCGCGGTCTAAAATGAACGTCAAAGGTCTAGCAACGTTGACCACCTGGGCAAGATGTTGGAGGAACCATGCCCAGTTCATGGTATTTTTGGAGTCAACCATTGCGCATGCAAGTGGAAATAAACCTGCCAAAAACAAAGTGTGTGTTGATCATTTAGTGTTGAGGATGGGGTGTGAGTGACATGTGTTGGGATCTATATGGGAGAAATGGTGTGAGTTTGTGGGCAACTTGTTCAGTTACAAGGTTGATAGTTTATTGGTAAGTGGGCAGCGTGATGGATTGACCTTGGTTACCGTCTTTCGCAATGACGACGAGCAAGAATCCTTTGAACCGACTCTTGAGGAATGTGGCATCCAAAAATAGCAAGGGACGATAATGTTTGAACCCGTCGATGCAAGCTTTGAATAATATGAAGTATCACATGAACCTGTATATGTGGTCATCGTACTCCATGTTAATGTAGCTTCCGGGGTTGTGTTCCATGACAACGTCACTGTACCACCGTAACTGATCGAACGAACTTGAATGGTCACCAAAGAGATCACCCCTGGCTTTCTCGACTCCTAACCACGCAACACAGTAAGTAATGTCCGAGCCGTAATCTTGTTGCAAATCAAGGATAACTTCAGTGGGTCGTGTGAGTGGCCTATCACGCACCCATTCGGCGATAATATTCGCAATTAATTCCGACCCAACAAGCGGGTTTTTTGAAGCACTAACGGCGACACCACAAATATGTTCTATGTTCCACTTGTGCACGTAGAAAAACCCTTTGCCTCTAATTTTCATCCATGAACAAACCATGTGCATTGCGTAAACTGCTATTATACGGACAAGGTCATTTTTCTTGAATTTAAACTGGAACCCACATTTGACAACAAATTTATGTAATACGTTACGGAACTCCGAAGCTCCACCTTCAAAATGTTTCCCTATGTGAGTGAAGTTGGTCGCCCATGGAGCTGAAAGGAACACCTTTTCATTGTGTGGGCAAAAAGCTGGCAGCAAGTCAACCTTGTCATCAAACTCCAAATCGGTTCGCGCCCTTGTCTCGTCCGGAGATGTTGCCCTCATGTTGGACTGTTCATCACCACGAGGACTATTCCTTTCCCCACAATGTTGTTCGATGATCACGTCAACCATCTACAAATGGAACAAACAGGCCAGACACACCATGTTCTGCATGTTCACATCATTCTGCAAAGCAAAATTGTTGTAACCTGAAATCTTGTAAAACAACACTACTTCCCCCGGTAGTAGCCCATTGTATTTGGTTCACAGGAAATCGAAAAGGTTTGTGAAATTGTATGGCGATTGCAATTCATATGAAACATTGATGGAGTGGTAACAGCACAAAAGCATGAAAAAGGATTCCATCTGTAAGAGTAAACATGCAATAGTTAACAAATACGACCATGTATGTATCGGATAATGCACGCCCGTAACAGTAAACATATTTTAATAGCGTTCGTTATAAAATCGATGGAAGCATTAGTTTATTGTGTTAGATGTGTGATACACAAATTGAGATCATGTCCCAATCAAGCAATGGTGTATGAACAATAATGAATGCTAACGTATGGACGATGAACAAATCGCATCATGGGTTTGTGTTCTCACAGTAACCGAACGATCACACATGGCAACACCCTCATTGACATGTTGGTGCAACACTACTAGAAGTCAGATTTTCCAAAATATTCACCATTGAAATTTAAAAAAAGAGATTGATTCCGGTGTGAAGTAAACGTGTATACAACCAATACTCACCCATGGTGCAACAAACGTGATGAACTGTTGAAAATGTGACATACCTGAATACGACCGACACTATTGACATCGCCTGTGAAAACCATCATCCACTTCGTGCACAGAAGTGATGCAAAACCCTCTCCCCTCCCCTCCCCTTCCCCCTCCTCTGCAATCTTTAGAAACATAATATACCCCTCTCCAGAAGCATGTGATGGCACATTCCAAAACCACAAAAACTCTCCGCATATAAACTAATGAGGGCATAGCCATCCAACCAATATCTAGCTACATTTGAAAAAGGACTTATTGGTGACAATTTACCACTACAAAGTACTTGGCAATGAAACATTTGGAATGTGGGACCAACTGGTGCAACAATTCCCAAATCAGGACTTTTCAATAAATTTCCCCCCAAAAAAATCTTCATATATTGACATTTTTCTAATAAAAAAATAAAGAAAAATATATAGTTTTACAATTGTCCTCAACAACGTTACATATTTTGTTGCTTAATAATTGGAATAGCAAGAGCACGAGTTGGATTTGCATCCCGATCCAAATCAGGTGTTTGTATCAACACTGTCAATTATGTTCTTAGTTGAACTAAAAAAAAAAAAATAGAAAAATGATATATATACATAATTTTCATATAAAATTTAAGATAAAAATGATATGGTAATGATTTTTTTGCTATTATATACCAAAATGATGGGTATTTTGATGAATAACTATAAATAAGATATCATTCCATATGAGTTTTATGTATACAAATTTTGTTTGTATAGCCATACACAAAAAAATATGAATACTTGCAAGAAATAAAAATTCCGTAATACACTCCTCCTTTTTCGGGCATATATTATAGGCCTTTATTTATGACGTTAGTAATTTTTAATTATGATCTATTATGATATTAGTTATTATGACTTAATTATATATCGCGGTGTTAGTTTTAACTCATTATGATATTAGTTATGACAATTATTTTGATTTTGATTCAAAATGTATTTATTTATACCTTATATGTTATTCAATTATTCTCAATTTTTTTTACTTATGACATTTATGATAATTAACTCCATAAATGTCTTAACTCACATATGACACATAACTTTTAATCCCAAGAAAAATTATGTAATTATTTATTTATATTAAAACAGTAAATCAACAAATATCTAATGAACAGTTGTTATTGCAAAAAAATTAATTAAAGTAGTATTGTGTGTGTATTAAAATACATTAAAAATTCAATTAATCAACAGTCGGCCTTCATAAAATGTACGATGAATTCAAATTGAATTAATTGAAATTTTAAAAAAAAAATTGGATACAAGTTTGTGATATAAAACTACTTGAGTGATGCAATTCTCCATTGCCTCTCCCTTTTTGAACCAATGCACACTTTCTTTTCAATTGATTCAATGGGATCAATATTTTAAACAATGGTTTCAAAATTTTGATCAATTTTTTTTAACAGAAGCAAATATTAGAAAGGTTAATTATACCATAATCCCATCAATTGTTAGTGAGAATCATTTTATCTTTTTATTTATAAATGTGTATAAATTAACTCTCTCAATTATAAAAATCATAGAAATATACCTCTTTTGAATGTGGTCTAAAGAGAATGCAAGTAATATATTTTCAAAATTTAAAGAGGTAAAACATAAGGGCTTATAGATAAAGGAGTCAATTAATATTTACTAATAATTGAGGACTCTTAACTCCGTCGGGACTGTTTAACAACTCTGCCAGTCCCATGCTTGGGTAAAGGAGGAGGTCGTGTTTTAGGTAACCAACAATCAACACATAAAAAAGTTCCTCGAGTGGTAACCAACAATCCTACTTTGAATCGATTAAATGTTAGGTCATTCCCTTTAAGTGACGCGTAGCGTCTGCCTTCGAGTGGTTCGAAAAATGAGCAAGGGGTGCCGCATTGACACTTGGGTACAGTGAAAAATGAGCAAAGGTTGTCGCGTTTTTTTTGGACAAGCACAGATAAAGAAGCTAGTCCAAAACTATAGGTTTAGAGTAGCCACATGGAATGTAGGAACTTTAACTCATAAGACTATGAAATTGGTAGATATCATGATTAGGAGGAGAGTTAATATAGCTTGCGAGCAAGAAACTTAGTGGACAGGTGAGAAAGCTAGGGAAATAGAGGATAGCAGTTTTAAATAATATTATAGTGGCAATTATAGATACAAGAATGAGGTAAGAATAGTAGTTGCCAAGGGTCTTGTACAAAATGTAGTTTCCAAGGGTCTTGTACAACATGTAGTTGCGGTCATTAGGAAAGTAATAGGATTATGTTAGTTAAACTAGTTATTGGAAATAATACAGCGGTCATTATTAGTGTATACGTCCCCAAGTAGGATTAGATGATCAGATTAATAGAGATTTTTTTGACCAAATGGATGAGGTATTACAAGATATACCCAAAGGAGATAATCTAGTTATCGGTGGAGATTTCAAAGGAAGTCCTTGGAGAGTCGAAAGGAAAGAGACCCAACTCTAAGGAAACTTGGTGGTGGAGGGATGGGATTTAAGCAGTAGTAAATTTGAAAAAAGAGTGCTGTAAAAAGTGGCAAAAGTATAGAACTGAGAAAAACGTTAAGAGCTACGAATTAGTTAATAAGGTGGTTAAAAAAGTTGTGAGAGAGGCTCAGTTGAAAGCCTATGATGACCTATGCACCAAAGTAGATAGTAAGGATAAAAAGAATATAATATACAAACTTGCTAAGATAAGAGAGAGGAAAACAAGAGATTTTAATCAGTTAAGTGCATCAAGAGTGAGGACTCTACGATGTTAGTGAAGGATGAAGAGATTAACAACGGTTGGAAGAACTATTTTGAGAAGTTGTTAAATGAGGAATATGGAGGAAGGTCAAAAGGGAAGAAACTTGCCAGTAATAAGGAAAATTAAGACTACATGTTCTATTGCAGGATTAGGAACTTTGAAGTGGAGATTGCACTTAAGAAGATGAAATCGAATAAAGCTTTAGGACCCAATGATATTCCTATTGAAGTTTGGAAATGCTTGGGTAAAACGGAGGTTGTTTGGTTGACTAGGTTATTTAGCAAGATTTTGTTGATGAGGAAAACGATAGAGTAGTGTAAGAAGAGTATTTTAGTGACAATCTATAAGAATAAGTGAGATGTCCAGAATTGCAATAACTATAGAGGAATTAAACTGATGTGTCATATAATGAAAGTATGAGAGAGAGTGATGAAACGTTGATTGCGAGATATAACAGAGGTGTTAGAGAATCAATTTGGATTTATGCAGGGTAAGTCAATAATGGAAGTGATCTATCTTTTGATAAGAGTAATATAAAAGTATAGAGAAAATAAAAGATACATTCATATAGTTTTTATCGATCTTGAGAAAACATATGATAGAGCGCCTCAAGATATAATGTTGTGGATGTTAAAGAAGAAAGGGGTGACAAAATGGTACATTGATGTGATTAGAGACATGTATGAATGTGTGATGACCACTATTAGATCGCATGTTGGAGAGACAAATGAATTTTCAATTATTGTGGGGTTACACCAATGATCAACCTTAAGTTCTTATCTTTTTGCTTTTAGTTATGGATGAGTTAACGAGAAATATTCATAATGATGTGTCATGTTGTATATATGATATCGTGTTAGTGGATGAGATTAGAGAAGTAGTTAACACTAAGTTAGAGACTTTGAGAGAAGCATTTGAATCTAAAGGATTTAGGATAAAGAGAACTAAGACAGAGTACATGGAGTGTAATTTTAGCAACAATAACAATGGAAGTAGAGTGAATATTTTCGGTTATTTAAGATTGATTATCACAATGGTTAGTATAATGATCCTGGATTTTTACCCGCTTTTATGGTGTTCTAGACTCAGGTATTGTGGCTTAATGTTGTTATTTATGCCTTCTCCTCTTACTTTTTGAATTTGAGTTTTGGAATGTCTTGGGCGTATTTAGAACAGGTTGGTTGCTAGTTGGTCTAGAACCTTATTGCCCAGAATTTTGGTCTTCCGCTCGAGCGGGCCTTCTTGTGCTCAAGCGGGTTTTGCAAACATTCAGTACTTTGCACATCTGCAAAAATACTGGAGAAGTGTTTTTCACGCTCGAGCGGGTCTGCGCTCGAGCGACCTTTCTTGTGCTTGAGCTGCTGTCTGAAGTCTGTAAAAATGCTGAAAGTGTGTATTCTACGCTCGAGCGGGTCTTTTTGCGCTCGACCGGGTAGTGCCTCGTTGTTGTGTCTTAGTGCTCGAGCGGCATTTCTTACGCTAGAGCGAGACAAATTTATGTGTCTGACGCTCGAACGTCAAAATTTTCGCTCGAGCAGACTGTGCGTATATCAGATCACAAAAGTGACTTTTTCTATCACTTTTTCGGTTCTCTCTGTCTCTCTAAAACTCTCCCAAAACCTAGATTTAGACATTCTCTCTCTAAAACTCCCTTTCTCTCTACATTTTGACTTAGATCTATTGATCTCTCCATCCTACTCCCTTTGATAAAAAGTTGAAGCATCCTGAGATCTACATTTTGATCTGAGAAAAGTCAAGTTTGGGCATCTTTGTGGTTTCTTCACTTCGTCTTTGAGCTTCAACACTTGAGGTAGGGAGTTTCTACACTTTAATATGGTTTTTAACTTAGCTATTTTTCTAATGTGTAACAATGGTGGTTTGGGAGTATTTTTAAACACCAACCTAGGGTTTTTGGTAAAAATGAAATAAATGATTATGGGGTTTGAAAATGAGGCCCTATTGTATCAAAATAGTTGGTTTTGGTGCTCGGTTGAGATTTGGGGAAAATGGGGAATTTACCCTAAAATGAATGTTATATTTATTTTGTATAAATAAATGAGATTGATGTTGTAAACATGGAATTGGACAAGTATTGAAATGGAGGGTGGAATGAAATAGATGATGTGTCTCATCTTTGGGAATTTGGAATAAATGATCTGTCTTGAGAATATTTATACATGTATATCTGTATTGGGTTATCGGTGGAGGATAGCTTTGATTGTTGTAAAAACTGCATGAGGATTAGGTGAATTGAAACTATCACATGGTTGATTATCATTGAATATGATCATGCTGTAAATACATTGTATATGTATGCTTATTTGGAAGTGGAAAGGGGATATACTCCATGTGTGATTATGTGTTTATATATATTGCATATATATGTTTGTTTGGAAGGAGAAAGGGGATGGACTCTATTATAATCAAGTTGGCCGAAGTGTCCTGGGTGAAAGTCCCGAAATCTATACATGGGTGCTGATCCCACGGACGAAATATCCGTAAAATGGTAGTTGGGAGTGTCAATGTTTTGATTGTGAAATTGTTGAACCATTGAGTTGTAATCACATTTGGGTGATTGAAAAATAATGGAATTGACTTATGCATTGAAATGAATTGAGGGAAAATGAAATGGAGTATGGAATTGATGTTTGTGATTATATATATATATATGGGAGTATGAATGTTTATCCCGATCATTGGTATGCATAAGTACTTATATCTTTGTTAAACCTCATATACTGTGTGAGATTATTCCTACTGGGCTGTGGCTCACCCTATTTGGAGAAATATTTTAGGTAATGATTGCATGCCTCTACCAAGGCAATAGCATTGGAGGGTTATTTGGAAAGCAAGAGGGCTTCTTGTTTTGTTTCACATTTTGTATAGCCTAGGGCTTTGATTGTAAGGGCTAGTCCCACTTTTGTTGTAACCAAGTTAAGACTTGGAAAGGTGTAAGCCCGAAGGGCATTTATTTACGTTAAGCTCTCTTGTAATATTAACTTCGTGTAATGAAAGAACTGTTTACTCTGATGTATGTTGCCTTCTTTATATATGCTTATGGGTTATATTATGGTTATATTTTGAGGGCGTTACAACTTGGTATCAGAGCATACCGGGTTTGAATACTTTGGGTACGTGGGAAGTGGTTAGTACCACAATAGGTTTGTCGCATTTGTTAGAGACTTAAGTATGGATGTTATCTGCTTAAATGATAACATGTTTATGTGATTATATGAGTATGGAATCTAGTTCCTAAGATGTTGATTGGGTCTACGAGTTCCTGGAAGTCCTATTAGAAAAGCACTTGATCACTGTTGTTTATAATTGGAACTCTAGCAGCGTCGCGGGACATTCATTATCTAGAATGAAGTTTGTATGTGCTTATGTGGAGTGAATTGCAGTTGTCCATCATATTAGGACGTTAGTGAATTAGCTTCGACACAATTGTAAATTTGCTAATGTCTTTTGTTACCTTTATTAGGATGTTAGGACATGGACATGGTGGTGGTAGGCATGGTAGGCGCGGTAGGCGCGAGTTGCCTATACCAGATGAAATTCTGGCACAGGAGGAGGGAGTTGGTCAGGCCAACGTGACCGAGCCAGTTGGTCAGCAGGCCATGGACGTCTTAGCCCACGAAATGGCCGGAGCTTTGCGGGAATCCATGGACATTCTCAGGGCTGAGAATCAAGTCCAAGTCCAAGCCCAAGTAGCTGAAGTAGGGCCATCTTTCTTGAATAGGAAGTTCTTCCAGTAGAACCCAAACAAGTTTTTCGGTGATCCCAAGGAGCCACTAAAGGCTGATGAGTGGTCAGAACAGATAGTGAAGATGTTTGAGATGCTTGGTATCGAAGACGGGGGTTTGAGGGTGACCTTGGCGTCCTTCCAGCTGAAGGGAGACGTGGGTCAATGGTGGAAGTATGCGCGGGGACGCATTGGAGGAACTTGGAGGCCTTCGTTGACGCCTTCCAAGAGAAGTTTTTGTCTCCTACTATTAGGGAGAAGTTGAGGGATCAGTTTTGTCAGCTCAAGCAGTAGAATACACTAGTGGCCGAGTTTGAGGCCACCTTCTCCAGTTTGTCGAGGTTTGCACCAGAGTTAGTGGCGACTGAGGAGCGCCAGTGCCTAAAGTTTGAGAAGAAGTTGAGGACCGAACTCATGTTCCGAGTGGCCGAGTCCATGATTAAAGACTATGGGCGCCTTGTGGAGGCTACAACCCATCTCGAGACCATTATGCAAGCTGAGGATGAGAGGATGAGGGGCTCGAGGAGGAGTCAGGATAGTCAGCGGGATGGTAAGAGGCAGAGGGGTTCTAACCCTCAGCAATCCCAGGGAGTGCATTCAAGGTCTACCTTCGCGGTGCCGAGTTCTGGTTCTGGGAGAGGTGGTCAGAGAGATGTGACTTGTTTCAAGTACGGTCAGTTGGACCACAAATCCCCAGCTTGCCTGCAGAGAGGAGGAGGGCAGAGAACAGCTTCATCTTCGGCTCGTTCTCAAGGCCAGAGTCAGGGTAGAGGGTAACCGCCCACTTGCTATCAGTGTGGTCAGGCTGGGCACTTAAAGAGGTTTTGCCCATAGTTGGGTGGCACACCTGGTGTGTCTGGTTCGAGGCAGACACAGAGCCACCAGCCAGCACAGTCAGCACAGGCCTCAAGGGCCAATTAGGGAGCCTCTTCGGTTCAATCTGTGCAGTAGGCCTATGCTCCAAGGGGTGAGCAAGTAGATAAAAGGCCTACAGGGCATGTCTATGTTGTTACCGCGCTAGACCTTGTACCGGCCCCATCTGTCGTGAGAGGTACCTTTCTGTTTTACAATTCAGTTGCTAGCATGTTGATTGATACGGGTGCATCCCATTCATTTATTTCGTCTGCATTTGCATCGGTTTTGGGGTTAGAGTTGGCTCAGTTAGCATCTCTCATTTGTGTGGTGTCGCCAATTGGTGGTAAAGTTATTCTGAAACAGGGGTGTCGAGGTTGTGACATAGAGGTCACCGGTCGTCGACTTCCATTTGCATTTGTTTTGGTTGATATGACTAGTTTTGATGTTATCTTGGGTATGGACTGGTTATCGTCATACCGGGATGTTATAGATTGCTACCGTCAGAGGGTTACCATGTGTACCTTAAGCGGTGATTGCTTTTATTTCTTGGGGGACCGGGTGGATAGAGTTTTATCATCGGTGTATGATCCGCGTGGGCGGAGTGAACTTAATTGTCTTCTTGCTAGCTTTCAGAGTAGTGAGTGTGATGAAGGTCGGGTTGAGTTGCCAAGGGTGGTTTGCAAGTACCCCGATGTCTTTCCCGAGGACCTTACTAGTTTACCACCTCACCGAGAGATAGAGTTCTCTATTGATTTAGTGTCTAGCACGACACCAATTTTTATGGCACCGTACCAGTTTGCACCTGCTGAGTTGAGTGAGTTGAAGATTCAACTCCAGGACTGGTTAGATAAGGGTTTTATCTGCCCTAGTACTTCACCTTGTAGTGCACCGGCTCTCTTTGCTAAAAAGAAAGATGGAGCGTTGTGACTTTGTATTGATTACAGAAAGTTGAATCGGGTTACTGTTAAGAATAAGTATCCAATGCCTCGTATAGATGACTTATTTGATTAGTTGAAAGGATCTCGTTGTTTCTCTAAGATAGACCTGAGATCGGGTTATCATCAGTTAAGGGTAAGGGAGGAGGATATCCCAAAGACGGCATTCCGTACGTGGTATGGCCATTATGAATTCCTTGTAATGCCTTTTGGGCTAACCAATGCACCAGCTGTGTTTATGGATTTGATGAAACGAACCTTCTGAGAATTCTTAGACCATTTTGTGGTCGTCTTTGTGGACGACATTTTGATTTACTCATCTTTTGAGGAAGAGCACGAGGAACACTTACGGGTAGTGCTTGAGTTGCTTAGAGCCCATAAGCTGTATGCTAAGTTTGGGAAGTACGAATTCTAGCTAAGAGAGGTTAAATTCTTAGGCCATGTGGTATCTGGGGAAGGGGTGATTGTAGATTCATCCAAGATAGAGGCAGTGCAAGATTAGGCATAGCCTAAGAATGTTTTCAAGATCCGTGGTTTCTTGGGGTTGGTCGGGTATTACTGTCAGTTTGTGAAGGACTTCTCGAGACAAGCCTCACCTTTAACTAGGCTGACGAGGAAAGGAGTTAAATTTGTGTGGGATGAGACTTGTGAGAAGTCTTTCTAAGAACTTAAAGTTAGACTTACCACTGCTTCAATCTTGATTATTCTGGAGAGGGGTTTGGGTTATTCAGTTTATTGTGATGCTTCACGTGAAGGTTTGGGCTATGTATTGATGCAAGAGGGAAAAGTAGTAGCCTATGGCTCGCGGTAGTTGAAAACACATGAGAGAAATTACCCTACTCACGACTTAGAGTTAGCGGCAGTGATCTTCGCCTTAAAGATTTTGAGGCATTATTTTTATGGTAAGAAATTCGAGGTATTTTCTGATCACAAGAGTCTGAAGTATCTATTTACTTAGAAAGACTTGAATTTGAGACAGAAGAGGTGGATGGAGTTCATAGAGGATTATGATTTTGAGTTGCATTATCATCCGAGAAAGGCCAATGTTGTGGCCAATGCCTTGAGTAGGAAATCTATTAGCAGTATGGCTTGTATCACCATTCGGGAATGGGAAATGTTGGGTGCTCTTGGGGAGTTTGACCTACACCTGAGTGAGTCCATTGAATCTATGGCTTTGTTTTCAGTAGTCGCACAACTTACACTTGTGAACTGCGTGTTAGAAGTGCAGAAGGCATTGAGGTAGAATCCCTCCGAGAGAAGATTTTCAGTGGGAAGATAGAGAAGGGTTTGAATGTGTACTCCGACTAGAGTGTGAGGTACTGTGACCATTTGTTTGTGCTGGAGTCTTGCCGAGAGGAGGTACTCCGAGAGTTTCGCCATTCACGCCTTACGGTGCATCCGAGAGGCACAAAGATGTATCATGACCTTAGTCGCCAGTTTTGGTGGAGAAGTATAAAGACGGATGTAGCCGTGTTTGTGTCAAAATGCCTTACTTGTCAGCAAGTGAAGGCCGAGCACTAGAGGCTAGCGAGTTTGTTGCAACCCTTGCCTATAGCCGAGTGGAAATGGGAACATGTCGCGATGGATTTTGTTGTGGGTCTTCCGAGGACTCAATGGGGCAGTGATGCCATTTGGGTGGTAGTTCACTGGTTAACCAAATATGCGCACTTCATACCTATGCGCACAAGTGATTTAATAGATTACCTTGCCAACTTGTACATTAGGAACATAGTGAGATTACACGGGGTCCTTGTGATGATTGTTTTAGACAGAGACCCGCATTTCACGGCTCGGTTGTGGCAGAGCTTGCAGAGTGCCTTGGGCAATAGATTGACTTTTAGCCCAGCGTACCACCCTCAGACTGACGGATAGTCCGAGCGTACAATCCAGATCCTTGAGGATAGGCTTCAAGGTTGTGTCCTTGACTTCAAGGGGTCGTGGGAGAGGCACCTGCCCTTAGTGGAGTTTGCCTATAACAATATTTCCCAATCGAGTATTGGCATGGCACCATTTGAGGCCTTGTATGGCCGACCGTGTAGGTCTCCAGTATATTGGGTCGAGGTGGGTGATGCATCTTTGTTGGGCCCAGAGTTGGTTTGAGAAACGACGGAGAAAGTGACACTTATCCGTAAGAGGTTGGTTACAACCCAGAGTCACCAGAAAAGTTATGCCGACCGTTGGAGGAGACCCTTGTCTTTTGAGGTGGGAGACCATGTGTTCTTGAAAAATTCATCTACGCAGAGTTTGATGAGATTTAGGAAGAGTGGGAAGCTATCCCCTCGATTTATTGGCCCTTTTGAGATCCTTCAACGGATTGGGAAGGTTGCTTACCATTTGGCGTTACCGCCACAACTCTCCGGAGTGCATGACGTGTTTCATATTAGTATGCTTCGGAAGTATGAGCCAGATTTGTCTCACGTGTTGGATTGGACTGACTTGGAGGTAGATAAGGATGTCTCGTATGAGGAGAGACCAATGAGAGTATTGGATAGACGGGACCAAGTCTTGCGAGGCAAGACAATTCCCTTGGTTAAAGTTTTGTGTAAACATCATGGAGTTGAAAAAGCAACTTGCGAACGTGAATTGGAAGTCCGAGAGAAATATCTGGACTTGTTTGCTAATGTATAACCTTGTATTGGGATCTTAATTGTTGTTAATGAAAAGTATAAACATTGTATATGTTATGGGCATCTTGGAAACATGAGTTTATTGTAAACATTGCATATGTTTGGGAATGTGGAATATCGCATGTATTGTATCACTTTGGGAGCATTGTATATGCCATGTACATTTCTTGAAAACTTGAATTCTGATTAAACATTGTGAATGTGTTGGAAATTGTGAATTTCATTTTAACATGGGGTTTATGTATCTAGTTGGTGAGAATGGATAGCCGAAGGATGGGTCATGGTATTGGATTTGTAAAAGTAATATGGTTAGGAATGACCTAATGTTGATTTTGAACCTAATTTGTAATTTTGGGGGCGAAATTCTTTAAGGGGGGAAGGTTATAACGATCCCGGATTTTTACCCTGCTCTTATGGTGTTCCGGACTCGGATTTTGTGGTTTAATGTTGTTATTTATCCCTTCTCCTCCTCGTACTCTTTGAATTTGAGTTTTGGAATGCCTTGGGTGTGTTTAGAACAGGTTGGTTGCTAGTTGGTCTAGAACCTTGTTGCCCAGAATTTTGGTCTTCCGCTCGAGCAGGCCTTCTTGTGCTCGAGCGGGTTTTGCAAACATTCAGTACTTTTCACGTCTGCAAAAATGCTAGAGAAGTGTTTTTCACACTCGAGCGGCATTTCTTACGCTGGAGCAGGTCTGTGCTCGAGCGACCTTTCTTGCGCTTGAGTGGCTGTCTGAAGTCTGTAAAAATACTAGAAGTGTGTATTCTACGCTCGAGGGTCTTCTTGCACTCGAGTGGGTAGTGCCTCATTGTTGTGTCTTGGCGCTAGAGCGGGAAAAATTTATGTGTCTGACACTCGAGCGTCAAAATTTTCACTCGAGCGAACTGTGCGTATATCAGATCGCAAAAGTGACTTTTTATATCACTTTTTTAGTTCTCTCTCTCTCTCTCTCTAAAACTCTCCCAAAACCTAGATTTAGACATTCTCTCTCTAAAACTCCCCTTCTCTCTACATTTTGACCTAGATCTATTGATCTCTCTACCCTACTCCCTTTGATAAAAAGTTGGAACATCCTAAGATCTACATTTTGATCCGAGTAAAGTCAAGTTTGGGCATCTTTGTAGTTTCTTCACTTCTTCTTTTAGCTTCAACACTTGAGGTAGGGAGTTTCTACACTTTAATATGGTTTTTAACTTAGCTATTTGTATAATGTGTAACAATGGTGGTTTGGGAGTATTTTGAAACACGAACCTAGGATTTGGGTAAAATGTGAAAGAGGGGTTTTTGGTAAAAATGAAATAAATGATTATGGGGTTTGAAAATGAGGCCTTGTTGTATCAAAATAGTTGGTTTTGGTGCTCGGTTGAGATTTGGGGAAAATGGGGAATTTACCCTAAAATGAATATTATATTTATTTTGTATAAATAAATGAGATTGATGTTGTAAACATGGAATTGGACAAGTATTGAAATGGAGGGTGGAATGAAATAGATGATGTGTCTCATCTTTGGGAATTTGGAATAAATGATCTGTCTTGAGAATATTTATACATGTATATCTGTATTGGCTATCGGTGGAGGATAGCTTTGATTGTTGTAAAAACTGCATGTGGATTAGGTGAATTGAAACTATCCCATGGTTGATTATCATTAAATATGATCATGCTGTAAATACATTGTATATGTATGTTTATTTAGGAGTGGAAATGGGATGTACTCCATGTGTGATTATGTGTTTATATATATATTGCATATGTATGTTTGTTTAGGAGGAGAAAGGGGATGGACTCTATTATAATTAAGTTGGCTAGAGTGTCCTAGGTGAAAGTCCCGAAATCTATACATGGGTGTCGAACCCGCGGATGAAATATCCGTAAAATGGCAAATTGAAATTATACATGGGTGCCAATCCCGCGGACGAAATATCTATAAAATGGCAGTTGGGAGTGTCAATGTCTTGATTGTGAAATCGTTGAACCATTGACTTGTAATCACATTTGGGTGATTGAAAAATAATGGAATTGACTCATGCATTGAAATGAATTGAGGGAAAATGAAATGGAGTATGCAATTGATGTTTGTGATTATATATATATATGAGAGTATGAATGTTTATCCCGATCATTGGTATGCATAAGTACTTATATCTTTGTTAAACCTCATATACTATGTGAGATTATTCCTACTGGGTTGTGGCTCACCCTATTTGGGGAAACATTTCAGGTAATGATGGCATGTCTCCACCAAGGCAATAGCATTGGAGGGTTATTTGGGAAGCAAGAGCACTTCTTGTTTTGTTTCACATTTTGTATAGCCTAGGGCTTTGATTGTAAGGGCTAGTCCCACTTTTGTTGTAACCAAGTTAAGACTTGGAAAGGTGTAAGCCCGAAGGGCATTTATTTATGTTAAACTCTCTTGTAATATTAACTTCGTGTAATGAAAGAACTGTTTACTCTGATGTATGTTTCCTTCTTTATTTATGCTTATGGGTTACATTATGGTTATATTTTGAGGGCATTACAGTTAGGGAAATTGGAGCAGATGTGATCTATAGAATTAAGGCAGTGTGGCTTAAATGGAGGACTGTGTCTGGGGTACTGTGTAATAAACAAGTATCCACTAGACTAAAACGAAAGTTCTATAGAATGACTATTAGACCAACAATGTTGTACCGGACGGAATGTTGGACAACTAAGAAACAACATGTAGATAAGATAAGTGTTGCTGAGATGAGGATGTTAAGGTGAATGTGTGGCAAGACTAGAAAAGACAGAATTAGAATTGAGTATATTCATAAATGGGTAGGAGTGGCATCTAGGGGTGCTATCAAATTTTTTTTGACAGTTTGGTTTGCGGCTTAGACTTGCCTGCATTTCTGCGGTTTGGGAAAGATTGAATTCGCAACCGCCTATAGTGCAGGTGTGGTTTGTGTGGTTAAAGTTCGCGGACGTACGGGTAGTTGCAGGCAATTTGTTGATTGAATTTTTTTCCTTTAAAAATTCATTCACTATCTAGTACCCAACAACACAATTAAAGTAAAATTATTCAAAATTCTAAACTTACCTAAAAGTAATTCTTCATTAACTTTTACATTCATCCAAAACCCAAAATACAATAACAATAACTAGTTATGAACCAAAATAAATTTTTGTCAAACTTTATTCAAACCCATTAAATAAAATAAAATAAAAGCATTTGCAAACTCGCAAACTCTATAGACAATGAAAATTATATAATTTATTTAATATTCAATCTTCATAGAAAATCTTAATGCTCTTTCAAAGAATTTTCTTTAGGAGAAAGCGAGAAAAAAAAAAAAAAAAAAAAAAAAAAAAAGGTTTTATACTCTTGTTTTATGGTTTAGAAAACAAAGAAAATAATTTGTGAAACAAACCTTGAAGTTTTGTCCAAAGATAACAAAGAACTCAAATGCTGAGAAGGATTCTGAGATAAAAAAAAAATTGCCACCAACTTTATCTTTCCCTTCTACAAAACTTACAAAAGAATCTGATGGTTCAGATTATATAAAAAAAAAAAAAAAAAAAAAATGTATAAAGATGTGGGCGGGCAAGTGCGGGTGCGGGTAAAACCCGCGACCCACCCCAAACTCGCAAAAAAGAAAAATCCTAACCTGCATCCGACCCTAACAATTCTACGAAACCACTCAAATAGGTGCGGGCAATTCGGGTTTGGCAGTTTTTGCGAATCGAATAACCCTATGCCCAGCCATAGTAGCATTGATAGAAGATAAGTTGAGAGAGAATATATTTAGATTGTTTGGTTATATACAATAGTCAACAGAGGCAGTAGTGAAGAGATGTGACACAGTGATGATAGATTAAAGTGCTAGGGAAAGGGGTAGGGCTAGATTGACATGTAATAAATAGATATATGAATCTCCGTAATTTGACTAACTAAATAACCGTTGATTGAGTCAAGTAAATAAGAAAGATTCATATAACTGATCTCATTTAATAAAATTTAAGTTTTGATTTGATTTGATTTAATAATTGAAGACGCTGGCTGAAATTAACCCTATTAAAGAGTTAGTAACGTTTTAAAGGTGAATGAAATTTAAGTTTTGATTTGATTTGATTTAATAATTGAACACACTGGCTGTAATTAATCCTATTAAAGAGTTAGTCACGTTTTAAAGGTGAATGAGCTCAATTGACACCACAATGTTGTATGTGGTGCCCACCTCTGCGTAGGGTTTACACGGCAACATTTGTAATGAAGTAATTGATGTATTGAAATTTTAATCAATTTTTAATGTCAATTTAGTGTTTGCAATTGCAATTGTATCAATTTTACTTTTTAATTTTTTATAGTCTTCATTTAATTGAACTGATAATATTTGTTAAGAATTTTAAAAAAATTCAATGATAAAATATTCAATTCAAAAGGAAATAGGCTATTTTAAATTAGATACTAACCTCTCAATCATTATAGGAATAGTAAATAACCATTTTGATCATCGATTTTAGTTCAATTTCTAAATAACATTACCAATCGGATTAGATTGACATTATATGATCTCATTTAACCATATTAAAGAGTTAGTAACGTTTTAAAGGTGAATAAAATTTAAGTTTTGATTTAATTTGACTTAATAATTGAAGACACTGGTTGTAATTAGCCCTATTAAAGAGTTAGTAACGTTTTAAAGGTGAATGAGCTCAATTGACACCACAGTGTTGTATGTGGTGCCCACCTCTGCCCAAGGCTTACACGTCAACATTTGTAATGAAGTAATTGATGTATTGAAATTTTAATCAATTTTTAATGTCAATTTCGTTTTTGTGATTGTAATTGTATCAATTTTACTTTTTAATTTTTTATAGTCTTAATTTAATTGAATTGATAATATTTGTTAAGAATCTTGACAAAAATCAACGATAAAGTATTCAATTCAAAAGGAAATAGATTATTTTAAATTAGATATTAACCTCTCAATTATTATAGGAATAGTAAATAACTATTTTGATCATCGATTTTAGTTTAATTTCTAAAATAACATTACCAATCGGATTAGATTGACATTACATGATCTCATTTAACCCTATTAAAGAGTTATTAACGTTTTAAAGGTGAAAGAAATTTAAGTTTTGATTTGATTTGGTTTAATGAGTTAGTAACGTTTTAAAGGTGAATGAAATTTAAGTTTTGATTTGATTTGATTAAAAATTGAAGACACTAGTTGTAATTAACCCTATTAAAGAGTTAGTCACGTTTTAAAGGTGAATGAGCTCAATTGATACCACAGTGTTGTATGTCACGCTCCACAGTTTATTACTCGAATTTCCATTACCAAAGCCATTATTATAAATTCATTCTCAGAGATGGCATATAGAAGCTTATTATATATACAAGGAATACATCAATAAGAATTCTCTCATTCGGATAAAAATGAATGCAACAAGAAAGTACTATTCAACAAATTGCCTGATGCCTTACATCATTTAGATCAATAGGAAGGGTTCAACCCTTTTACATCGATGGCATTCCGCCTACACATAAAAGGCCCCGTGGCCAACAGGTAAAGAAGATCCATGACCTTGAAACACTTCTCGATATTCACCTGAAAAATGATTAGTAACGTGGGATGAACATAAAGTTCAGTAGGGATCTCAACATGATCCTAAACAATAGCAGCTTACAGATAGCTATGATCATGAATGCTTAGTCTCATACTGTATAAATAATGTGACATTTTATAACCAAAGTATACATACTTAATTACTTTTCTCGAAAATGTTTAGTTTATTCAACAACACCATGGTTCGCTTTTACTAACCATTTCCCAATTAAACAATCATTACATGATAACCACATTTTCCATTAGTGACAAAATAACACATAATATCCATTTTATTTCTCTTTGTTTTTCCTTCTTTTGAAAGTGCGTTCACCAAATCCGATTTATTCACATTATTAATACCCAAAATACAATCCAAGTCCAACTCCACACATTCATGAACACATCTACTCAACATATGAAACAACTCAACCTTACTGAATCACAATCACCATAACACATAACACACTCAATATACCGAAGTAATAGTATCAAATCAATTTCCACCCTACCTGCCTCAAGCACAGTAAGCCAATAATACATTTTCTCACAGTGAAATGCCAATTTATCAGACACCAGCTGGAAGGGAATGGTACCTCTACCAATTTACCAGGCGCTAGTTGAAAGAGAATGGTACCTCTCATTATCAGCGCAGCCAATTCTCCAGGCGCTAGCTGGAAGGGAATGGTACCTCTCATTATCAGCGCATTACACATTTTTCAACCATCACATTATACAACATTCATAGACCATTCGAGTGTACTACAAACACATAACCATTTCAACATTTACAATGTCATCCTCCACTGATGACCAAGGACAAAACCTCTAAGCAAAAAGTAATAAATGCACGAAATACAATCATTCAATTCTTAAGAGGCATTAGATCCAACAACATTTATGATGTTCCAAGGTTTTCAACTTTTACCAAGGTTCTTTCTTAATTGTAAAAGAGTCAATTTCCAAACTTAATTTCCAAAATTTCCAATTCACAAAACACCAATTATTTATATATATATATATATATCTGCGTGCATTTAAAATAAATGAGACTCCTTTCTTCCATTTCATCCAAAAACTCAACCTACGAACAACAAGGTCATAACCCGCTCAATTTCAACACAACAAGGGTACTACCCAAAATTCCTAATCTCATGGTTAAATCCCCTTTTTAACAATTAACAAATTATCACTTCGTTATATTCAACTATAATCAACCCAACACAAAGTAAATGTTAAAAATCATAAGGCCCGATTTAATCACAAATAAATTACCAAGTCATTAATCAAATTCTTTAATTCACAACATGATTATCTCACCATTTCAACCATTTTCACCTACCAAGCATTACTACAAAAACAATTAGGGCTTCACTTCTCTCTACCCATAACATGTTAAACCATTGTTAGGTCCTATCTTGTCAAAATCCCGCGAACAAAACTCAGTGTTTGAGTTGTAATTTTCTGTGGATTTTTGACTTCCTCGCTCGAGCCAGGAAGTCCTCGCTCGAGCGAAGGATTGCGTCTGGGCAAAACCTGAAAGACATACTTGTGCGCTCGAGCGAAGAACATGGTGGCTCGAGCTAAGGACTTGCGTCTACACATAACCTGAAAGAATGTTTTCCTCGCTCGAGCGAAGAGCTCGTGGCTCGAGCGAGGTCACTAGTAGAAATCACGCGAGATGAGCTTCTTGCTCGAGCGAGAGAATCCTCGCTCGAGCGAGCTTCAGAATCCGGAATTTTTCAAGTGTTTGGTTTCTTTCAGAACTGGGATTCTTTTTGGCTTTCTACAAGAGGATGGTTTTCTCCTAAAATTGGGGACTGGTTTTCTAGATCTAATTCAAGAGTTCTAGAGTTTTGGTTTTGAAGTTTTCTTCTGAGATTTTTCATAGTTTTCCTTGATGTTCTTGAGAGAGTTCTAAACTTATGCATTGAGATTCATACATCAAGGAGGTTGATTCTTAAAATTCAAGTGAGTTCTCTTCGGTGGATTCCGAAGATTAAAACGTAGAATTCAAAAGGCGTTTGATTCTACGCAGTCGTTAATTCGACAAGTGAAGTTGTGGTGTGGAATCAACTTCAGGATCAGTTCCGTGACGAAGGCGTGGTGAAAGAGTTACAGAAGATTCAGAGACAAATTGACTGGGTTGGGTAATTTGTATGGTATCTTTGTAATCTTTTAGTTCTTCAGTAGTGGATTGATCAGTGGCGATTCGCCCGTGGTTTTTTATTACAATTGAAGGTTATTCAATTGTGGTTTTTTCCACGTAAAAAATCGTTTGTGTCGATTTATTGTTTATTCTTAAAAACAGACAATCTAAAATCACTCTCGTAAGTGCTTGATGATTTTAGGTTGAGTGTTTTGTATTGTTGGGATTTGGAATACGTTAATCTTGATCTAATCACGAATCACGTAGGATTTTCAATTGGTATCAGAGCGGGTCACTCTTTGTTTTATCAAAAACTTTGTTTTTTCAAAACTATAGGAGTGTGATTTTGTGTGACTAGTATCATGGATTCTATTCGTGAAGGTAACTCGACTCATAGACCCCCTTTACTAGACGGTACAAACTATTCTTATTGGAAAGCTCGTATGAGAGCATTTTTAAAATCCATCGATGAGAAAGTTTGGCACTGCGTAATCTTTGGGTGGAGTGAACCTACAATCACCGTTAATGGCATTGATATTCCTAAACCCCTTGATAAATGGGACACAACTGATTACCAGAACTCGAGTTGGAACAGCAAGGCTCTCAACTCCCTCTTCTGCTCTGTCACACCTGAAGAATTCCGTCGAATTTGCACGTGTGAAATAGCAAAAGAGGCGTGGGATATTCCTGAAACAATTCACGAAGGTACTACCTCTGTTAAAAGGTCAAAACTTCAACGTCTCACCTTCGCCTTTGAAACCCTTTTTATGCGCGACGATGAGACGTTTGATGATTTCTATGCTAAACTCAGTGATATCGTGAATTCCTGTTTCACTCTCGGTGAAAAAATCCCGGAAGCGAAAGTTGTTGGAAAAATTTTGAGGTCCCTTCCCGAGAGGTTCCAATCAAAGGTGACAGCCATTGAGGAGGCTCAGAATGTTGATACCCTCAAGCTCGATCAATTGGTTGGAAATTTGCAGACTTATGAGGCCCACCAAATTTCAAAGAAAAAGCAAAAAGAAACTATGGCTTTCACGAGTGCTCATGAAACTGTAAAACCTCCGGAGACTGAATTTGATTTAGAGTCTGAGATGACGGCTATGCTTACAAAACAGTTTAAAAAAATTTTGAAAAAGAAGCCTAATTTCAGAGCCCCTATTTCAAAAGATAAGAGTAATGACAAACCCAAAACTGTTCCACCAAAATTTGCTCAAACTACTGAAAAGAAGATTGTAAGGGGGCCAGGGGTCAAGTGCTATGAATGTCAAGGTTTTGGGCATATTTCCCTTGAATGCCCTTCGAAAAAGAATCGGAAGAAAGTCTACACCGTAACTTGGGATGATGAAAGTGGATCGGAGCAAGAACCCGAAGAACCTGAATCTGGTGAAGATGGGGATAGTGCTTTCATGGCATTTTGGGCCACGGTTTCTCAACCTCTTCCAAAGCATTTGGAATCAGCTCGTGGTCAAAACTTGCATCATGCTCCCACCTTTGATGGGACTAACTATCTGTATTGGAAAATCAGAATGAGGGCTTTTCTGAGAGCCTTTGAACCAGAAGGTTGGCAAGCCATTGAAGAAGATACAGAAAGTGCAGATAATCCGGGCAATCAGAGAGCCTTGATCACTATTCGTGGTGCAATCTCCAATGAAGAACAGCAACGGGTTGTTCACTGCACAAAGGCTAAAGATGCATGGGAAATTCTGAGCCAATTCCATGAAGGAAGAGATCCACCTCCACCACCACCTAGCAACTTATCTGTCTTGGTTGCTAGAGTGGACGAGGTCAAGAAGAATGAGGAGCAAAGAGAGGATGATAAAATATCTGAAGACATTGATGAGATCAATGGCGATGAACTACAACAAGCCTACGAGAAGCTGTACGAGGAATCTCTGAATTTGTCTAAAACCAACGACAAACTCTCTCTCAAGCTCAAAACATGTGAGAGTGAGAATGTCCGGCTCAAAGGAGAACTCTTGACAGCAAAACAGAATGTCATCAAGATCTCTAGTGACAGGCAAGACTTATGTGGAAAACTTCTATCCTGTGAAACTGAAAGGAATGAACTTCTGAAGGTGTATTCCACATATGAAGAAAAACTTGAAAGTCTTGAGCTATCACAAGCTGCTTTGGAAGAGAAAGTCAGACAGAAAGATGAAGAACTCCGTATTGCTAGAGCAACAATTGCCATGTGGAACAAAGGTTCCAGATCTCTAGAAGACATACTCGGGTCTCAACAAATGGGTTCTGACAAAAGAGGGCTAGGCTATGGTACGACAGCTCACAAGGGACAGGCCTCTACTTCACATAACTTGAAGACTCAAGCAAAGGGCAAATTGAAGATAGACCAGGTTGATCCTTCTCTTCATCAAGCAAAAGCAGGTAAGATCAACAAAAGGGAGGTAAAACCTATTTTTATTTGTCATCACTGTGGTAGGTATGGCCATATTCGCCCTTACTGTTTTGAACTATTTGGTAAGGTGTCTCAAAAGGGTAGAAATTCTAATACTTTTTGGGTTAGGAGACAGCCTTACATGTCTAGGCAGAACACCAAGACTAAAAAGATTTGGGTTAGAAAAGATGATTTGACTTGTTTTGTTGCTCACACTGCTCTAAAAGCACGTGACTCACACATGTGGTATCTTGATAGTGGGTGCTCTCGTCATATGTCCGGTAACAAATCCTACTTCACCTCTCTTGAAAAATATGAAGGAGGAATCGTTACCTTTGGAGATGGCGGCACTTCTAGAGTCATTGGTAAGGGTTCTATAAGTGTTGCTGGTCTTCCCAAGCTAGATAATGCCTTACTTGTTGATGGCCTTAAAGCAAATCTTTTGAGCATTAGTCAAATGTGTGATTCCCATCATGAAGTATTGTTTTCAAAAGATAAATGTGAAATTTTGGATAAAAAGGGAAATACTGTTTTACATGGGGTTCGCACATCTGATAACTGCTATGGGATTCTGACAACTAATGATCTCACTTGTCATTCTGCCATCATAAGTAACATTGATCTGTGGCATCAAAGATTAGGTCACATGAATTTCAAAGACCTAACTAAGATAGCCAACAAAGAGCTTGTGAGAGGAGTTCCTAAACTGGGTAAGAATTTGAGCCATGTGTGTGGACCATGTCAGCTTGGCAAGCAAACCCGTGCCCCTCATAAAAAGGTGAACAGCTTTACAACCAAACGTCCCCTTGAATTGGTTCACATGGATTTAATGGGTCCTACTCGCACTGAAAGCATTGGAGGTAAAAGATACATTTTTTTAACTGTTGATGATTTTACTCGATTCTCATGGGTAAATTTTTTAAGGGAAAAATCTGATACATTTAATGCTTTCCAGGCTTTAGTCCTTAAAATCCAAAATGAACAGGGTGTTTCCATTGGGCGTATCATAAGAATCCGAACTGATCATGGTCGTGAATTTGAAAATAGTTCATTTTTGGATTTTTGTGATATGCATGGAATTAAGCATGAGTTTTCTGCACCTATTACTCCACAACAAAATGGAGTGGTTGAGAGGAAGAACAGAGTTGTTCAAGAAATGGCTAGGGTCATGCTCCTTAGTAAGAGTCTTCCTCCAAAGTTTTGGGCCGAAGCCCTAAATACTGCAGTTTATGTCATAAATCGTGTGTATTTAAGGCCCGGCACTTTACAAACTCCTTATGAATTGTGGAAGGGTTTGAAACCTAATGTAAAATACTTCAAAACTTTTGGGAGTAAGTGTTACATCTTCAAAGATAGAGAGCCCTTGGGCAAATTTGACTCCCGAAGTGATGAAGGTATTTTCCTAGGGTATTCAACCTATAGTAGGGCTTTTCGAGTCTATAACTTGCGAACTTCATCATTAATGGAATCTATCAATGTGGTTATAGATGACACAGGTTTACCTACTCCAGCAACAAATGAGGATGACAATGGTGAGTTTCCAATCTTGGATACTGGACCACAAAATCAAGGTGAAGCTGCGGTTCAATCACAAGAAATTGTCACAGCACCATCCTCACAGGTAAGCTCAAGTCCAAAGAGTGCTCAAAAGGACATCGCTCCTGTTGTTTCCGTCACCGCAAGTCCTGAACTTAAACCATCAGCAAGGGTGAAACTGAATCATCCAGCTCAACAGGTGATTGGAAGTGTTTCGGATCGAATGAAAACCCGAAGACAGATTCGGGATGAGGTATCACACATGTGTTATGTTTCTTTAATTGAACCTAAGAATTTTAAAGAGGCCTTGCTAGATGATAGTTGGGTCAATGCCATGCATGAAGAATTAGGTCAATTTGAGCGTAACAAAGTTTGGACTCTTGTTCCCAGACCTAGAGACATGAATGTGATAGGTACCAAGTGGATCTTTAAAAATAAATCTGATGAGAATGGTACTATTGTGAGAAATAAAGCTAGGTTGGTTGCTCAAGGATACACACAAGTAGAGGGTATTGACTATGATGAGACGTTTGCCCCAGTTGCACGTCTCGAATCTATTCGTATTTTGCTTGGTGTTGCATGTTTTCTTGGCTTTAAATTGTTTCAAATGGATGTGAAAAGTGCTTTTCTGAATGGGTACTTAAAAGAAGAGGCTTATGTTGAGCAACCAAAAGGGTTTGAGGACCCTAAATGTCCTAATCATGTCTACAAGTTAGACAAGGCTTTGTATGGGTTGAAACAAGCCCCTCGGGCTTGGTATGATAGACTTACTACCTTTCTTCTTGATAATGATTTTCAAAGGGGTAGTGTGGATAAGACTTTATTTGTGAAGCATACTAAATCTCATATTCTTGTTGCTCAAATATATGTTGATGATATTGTGTTTGGTTCCACTGCTAATCATCTTGTGAAATATTTTTCAGATTGCATGACACATGAATTTGAGATGAGCATGATGGGAGAGTTAACTTATTTTCTGGGTCTTCAAATTAAACAGTCTCCTTCTGGTATATTTGTTTCCCAGTCTAAGTATGCAAAAAATCTTGTGTCAAAATTTGGTCTTGAGTCTGCCAAACATGCACGCACTCCCATGAGCACCAGTCTTCACCTTTCCAAAGATTCCTCTGGTATTGATGTTGATCCTACCCTTTATAGGAGTATGATAGGAAGTCTTTTGTATCTCACAGCCAGTCGTCCTGATATTTCCTTCAGTGTCGGTGTTTGTGCTCGTTACCAAGCCAGTCCTAAAGAGTCTCACCTTCTTGCGGTAAAACGCATCATCAAGTATGTTAATGGGACCTTGGGGTATGGAGTTTGGTTTTCCACTGATACTACAGCCGAAATTACTGGTTTTTCTGATGCCGACTGGGCAGGGTGTGCTGATGATAGGAAAAGTACATCCGGGGGATGTTTTTACCTTGGGAATAATCTGGTTTCTTGGCATAGTAAAAAGCAGAATGCCATCTCTCTTTCCACTGCTGAGGCTGAGTACATTGCTGCAGGGAGTTGTTGTGCCCAAATGTTGTGGATGAAGCAAATGCTTCATGATTATGGAATAGAACAGAACACTCTCACTCTTTTTTGTGATAACACAAGTGCCATAAACATTTCAAAAAATCCTGTCCAACACTCTCGCACCAAACATATTGACATTCGTCATCATTTTATTCGAGAGTTAGTGGACGAAGGCCTTGTTGTTTTGGAACATGTTTCTACTGAGCATCAAAAAGCTGATATTTTTACAAAACCTCTTGATCTTCTTCGATTTGAGTTTCTTAGAAAGACCTTGGGTGTAATGACTCAATAACTAGGTTGTATCATGTTTTTCTTGTGAGGTGAGTGTGAGTAGTTGACTTACTGTTCTTGGATGTAATAATTTCATTATGATTGAGTTCTGATATTTTTGCATCAAATTTTATATGAACACTGCTCATGTTGCTTACAAGATCTTATTCATCTTTGTTCATAGCTCATTTTGAATGCCCACACTCATTTACTTCATGATCTCATTCTGTACACATCCTTGAGATAAACTGTTGCAGGGGTTTCCGCACAAGTGATCAAAGTTCTCTATGGACCACTGACAGTGTTTCTTGTACTCTTTCAGAGGAATTGACCTATACTGGTATATCATGGGTGATGTTAAGTCTCTTAACCATCTACCATCCTATTTCACTTCCATGGTTTCTCCCTCAGTACATGATTTCCGGGCATTAGGAAAAGGCTACCTTAGAGGCACCAACCAGGCCATCATTTTGATTTCATTCTTCTCTGGTTTGGTCTCCATACTCTTGAGCGTGTATGCCACCAGTGAGTGCCCACAAGAAAGAAAAGTTATAAAAAAAAAAAAAAAAAAAAAGAAAAAAAAAAGGGATCATTGTCTGAGGGGGAGCTTCCGCATTTACTCAACAAATACCCCGTGATTCCCAGTGGTTTGACTTTTCTTTGTGATGGTCAGTTACTCTTGACGGAGGTCCAGCCATCCGATCACTACGAGGATTAACTCTAGCTTTGTGACTCTCAAGGATTGCACACACACACATCATTTATATGAGCTCTCATGTGTGTTTTTGAGTTATGCATTCTTATGATGCTTATGGCTTTGATTTAATACTATCTGTTTTATTCATGATCTGGTGTTTCATCCTTTTTCTCAAATTTTCAGGACTCATACTTGATGGATTCTCTTGTCATTGTGGAATAGTCCGTCACCTGGTCACCTTGCTTCTTACAAGACATCCTTGGTGTTTTGTTTTATTTAAAAAAAATAAATAAATAAAAATTGGTTTTATTTTTTTTTCTTCTTGGCTCGAGCGACTGGGTCCTCGCTCGAGCGTGCGTCTGCTACTGCATTCAACCTGAGAGTTTGTTTTCTTGGCTCGAGCGACCTTGGCCTGGCTCGAGCGACCTGTCGCGGTTCAGTTTTTTTTTTTTTAAAAAAAAAACAAAAAGGGGGCCTCTTCAGTTTTAGTTTGCATCTCTTCATGTTTTTTTTTCTCTCTCTCCCTCCTAGGGCTTGCGTGTTGTCCATTGCTGGGTTCGTTTGAGGGTTCTCTCTTGGATTTGGCGTTTCTTCCGCTTCCTCCTTCACATTCCTCATCTTTGTGTATTGTGGGTTTTTGGTCATCATGGCAGAATCTTCTAAGCGTCGAAAGACAACTGTTTCTCGCCCTACTTACAACACTGTCAAATTTGAATCCAAAGAAAAGGCAAAATTGTTTCGAGAATCCTTTGCCTCTCGCAAAGTTCACCTAGAGCGCAATGTGTTACCTAATGCTTTTGAGGTTATTCCCATTCGTTCTTTGTTTGATCCATTAGGTGGTGATCAAGTTCTCCATTTTTCAGGTCCCCAAAATTTGAGTCTTGTCCGAGAATTCTACTGTAATATTCATTCTATTCAGAAAGAAATTTTGCCCTCTTTTCAGACTTGGGTTAGGAAACAATCTCTTGTTATCAATAAGGATGTGTTTCGTGAGTTTCTTGGTCTTCCTGATGTTGGTGCTTGTCATTATCCATTTCTTACCAGGTCGGGTGTCAATTTTGATTTGGTTGCTTCAGAATTGTGTGGTGTTTCCAGGACGTGGATCGCCGGGACACTCATTCAGCAGAATGAGTTGCTTCCACGATTCCGTCTTCTCAATATCATTGTCTGCGCAAACATTCATGTCACCACACATTCTTCCCATATTTCTCAGGACCAAGGCTATGTTTTATACTGTATTCATCATCGCCTTCCCATTGACCTTCCCGAGATGATTGTTCTTAAAATGATTGGGGTCTTTGAGGGTCGAAAATCTTTAGGGCTTCCATATGGTTGTTTTATTACCCGTTATCTCACTTCCCTTAATGTTCCTATTTTTGAAGATGATGAGTTTGCACATCCTGTGAAACCCATTACCAAACTCACAGTCTCACAGAGTCAGGCTCATGTAAGGGGGAGTGGATCCGGGGTTGGGGGTTCTCATGCAGGTGGTCCCGGTGTTGCGGATGATAATGATCCTCTTGCCGAGGAGGAGGAGGTCGAGGCTGCCCATACAGGTCCAGCAGCAGGTTCTTCTAGCTTGGAGCAGGTTCTTACTCATCGCCTTGACCTTATCGATGCTCGCCTTGATGAGCAGAGTGCTCAGCTGGCCCAGATCCTTTCTCTCCTTCAGATGCAGCATTCTCCACCTTCTTCCTAGTGTTTGGCGTTTGGTTTGTTGTTTTTTGCGAGTTGATATTTTCTTGGACAGTTGTTTCTTCCTTCTATTTCTCCTGTCTATTTTTGCTTTTGTCTCTCTCCCGGCCAAAAATGGGGAGGATCTATTGTCTTATTGTATATACTTATATACTGGTTTTGTTCTGCAGACAGGATTGATGATTTCTTTACAGCTCAATGGATTTGCTTTTCCTTTATGATCTATATGCAATGATACTGTCTTGATTGTCTTGAGTTTGTTGTTTATGATGTGCAGATTGTGTGGTTCTCAAGATCTCAAGATTGATTGTATTGTTGTCTTTCATCGAGTTGTAATTTATTAGATCATTCTTTGAGTTGTAATTATTTAGTACATTCGTTGAGTTGTAATGTGGTCAGGAAAATTGTTTAGACAGTTTTGTCCGGGTATTGACAAAGGGGGAGATTGTTAGGTCCTATCTTGTCAAAATCCCGCGAACAAAACTCAGTGTTTGAGTTGTAATTTTCTGTGGATTTTTGACTTCCTCGCTCGAGCCAGGAAGTCCTCGCTCGAGCGAAGGATTGCGTCTGGGCAAAACCTGAAAGACATACTTGTGCGCTCGAGCGAAGAACATGGTGGCTCGAGCTAAGGACTGCGTCTACACATAACCTGAAAGAATGTTTTCCTCGCTCGAGCGAAGAGCTCGTGGCTCGAGCGAGGTCACTAGTAGAAATCACGCGAGATGAGCTTCTCGCTCGAGCGAGAGAATCCTCGCTCGAGCGAGCTTCAGAATCCGGAATTTTTCAAGTGTTTGGTTTCTTTCAGAACTGGGATTCTTTTTGGCTTTCTACAAGAGGATGGTTTTCTCCTAAAACTGGGGACTGGTTTTCTAGATCTAATTCAAGAGTTCTAGAGTTTTGGTTTTGAAGTTTTCTTCTGAGATTTTTCATAGTTTTCCTTGATGTTCTTGAGAGAGTTCTAAACTTATGCATTGAGATTCATACATCAAGGAGGTTGATTCTTAAAATTCAAGTGAGTTCTCTTCGGTGGATTCCGAAGATTAAAACGTAGAATTCAAAAGGCGTTTGATTATACGCAGTCGTTAATTCGACAAGTGAAGTTGTGGTGTGGAATCAACTTCAGGATCAGTTCCGTGACGAAGGCGTGGTGAAAGAGTTACAGAAGATTCAGAGACAAATTGACTGGGTTGGGTAATTTGTATGGTATCTTTGTAATCTTTTAGTTCTTCAGTAGTGGATTGATCAGTGGCGGTTCACCCGTGGTTTTTTATTACAATTGAAGGTTATTCAATTGTGGTTTTTTCCACGTAAAAAATCGTTTGTGTCGATTTATTGTTTATTCTTAAAAACAGACAATCTAAAATCACTCTCGTAAGTGCTTGATGATTTTAGGTTGAGTTCACGTAGGATTTTCAACCATTTTCCCCCAAATTAACTCAACAACAAGCTATTTTCCCAAATCTCAACCCTACACATCAACACTTAGATCCCCCTATATGATTTTCTAAAAAGATCCGTAACAACATGGTTTTTATGCAATAGAATATACTACATGTCTATCTATAAGAGAGATATTGAAAAAGATCAAAGAAATCCCTACCTCAATAGAGAAGAGGAGAAAACAACCCAAAAATCATCGGTGACGAAACCACGAACTACTTGGATCAATACAAAGCTCTTGAAAAGTTCTACATTTAATCTCAAAGGAGCAAGGTAAGGAGATGCTCCTAAGTAAGTAGATCTAAAGATCTTTGAGCAAAAAAGTGATTTTGGAGAGGGAGAGAGTGACTCACGGCTTGGAGAGGGAAAAAGAGAATAAAAAGTAAAGAAAAGGTTAAGAGTGAGACCTATTTATAGTGCTAGGTTAAAGTAAAATGAAGTCCCAAAGTCAACCCAAAAGATCAAGTCAAAATCCCCAAAAAGTAAAGCCCAAACTGGACTGAAATCTGGAAAAAAAGTCGTAGGTGTCGACCCTTGTAACATAGGTGTCGACCCATATGAAGAAAAGCTAAAACACTTATGTTTGACAGCAACACAGGTGTCGACCCTTCCAAATCTGGTGTCGACACCAAAAAACAGCAAGCAAATTCTGGACAAGGGTTGACCCTTCCCAGACTGGTGTCGACCCTTCCCAGACTGGTGTCGACCCTTGTGGCCAACAACAAAAAGAAGGTGTCGACACCACCAATACCGGTGTCGATCCCAGAACAAGATTTTTAGGTTCCCAAACAACTTTTCAACGTAAACAAGGGTGAACGAGCAATCTCAACAAGTTTAAATTAATTTGTACTCATCCAAAACCAAGATACAACAACACCCAAGATTCCCAAAATAAAATAAAGGATTTAAATCCACTTCCCAAAAGTTTTAAAAGGGTACAAGTGCTACATGTATGTGGCACCCACCTCTGCGTAAGGCTTACACGTCAACATTCGTAATGAAGTAATTGATGTATTGAAATTTTAATCAATTTTTAATGTCAATTTAGTTTTTGCGATTGTAATTGTATCAATTTTACTTTTTAATTTTTTAAAGTCTTAATTTAATTGAATTGATAATATTTGTTAAGAATTTTGACAAAAATCAATGATAAAATATTCAATTCAAAAGGAAATAGATTATTTTAAATTAGATACTAACCTCTCAATTATTATAGGAATAGTGAATAACCATCTTGATCATCGATTTTAGTTCAATTTCTAAAATAACATTACCAATTGGATTAGATTGACATTATATGATCTCATTTAACCCTATTAAAGAGTTAGTAACGTTTTAAAGGTGAATGAAATTTAAGTTTTGATTTGATTTGATTTAATAATTGAAAACGCTGCCTGTAATCAACCCATTAAAGAGTTAGTAACGTTTTAAAGGTGAATGAGCTCAATTGACACCACAGTGTTGTATGTGGCGCCCACCTTTACCCAGGGCTTGCACATCAACATTTGTAATGAAGTAATTGATGCATTGAAATTTTAATCAATTTTTAATGTCAATTTAGTTTTTGCGATTGTAATTGTATCAATTTCACTTTTTAATTTTTTATAGTCTTAATTTAATTGAATTCATAATATTTGTTAAGAATTTTGACAAAAATCAATGATAAAATATTCAATTCAAAAGGAAATAGATTATTTTAAATTACATACTAACCTCCCAATTATTATAGGAATAGTAAATAACAATTTTGATCATTGATTTTAGTTCAATTTCTATGGATTAGATTGACATTATATGATCTCATTTAACCCTATTAAAGAGTTAGTAACGTTTTAAAGGTCAATGAAATTCAAGTTTTGATTTGATTTAATAATTGAAGACGCTGGCTGTAATTAACCCTATTAAAGAGTTAGTAACATTTTAAAGGTGAATGAGCTCAATTGACACTACAGTGTTGTATGTTGCGCCCACCTCTACCCAAGGCTTACACATCAATATTTGTAATGAAGTAATTGATGTATTGAAATTTTAATCAATTTTGTATGTCAATTTAGTTTTTGCGATTGTAATTGTATCAATTTTACTTTTTAATTTTTTTATAGTCTTAATTTAATTTAGTTGATAATATTTGTTAAGAATTTTGACAAAAATCAATGACAAAGTATTCAATTCAAAAGGAAATAGATTATTTTAAATTAGATAGTAACCTCTCAATTATTATAGGAATAGTAAATAACTATTTTGATCATCGATTTTAGTTCAATTTCTAAAATAACATTACCAATCGGATTAGATTGACACTATACGAAAAATTTAATATCAAAATTGATGCAAATAAATTTAGAAGAACTAGTGGAGTAAATTTGTCCCAAAAAAAAAAAAAAAAAACCAACAAACAAATTTCAAGTTCACACACGTGTTGCTTGTATTAAAAGGAAACTCAACTTATGGAAACTCAGTATTTGCTGCTTTTAGTTTCTCCTTATGAATCGTTTTAATTATTATGGAACGTTTTAGTTACCTTTTAATTATTATGTAACGTTTTAGTTATTATGTAACGTTTTAGTAACGTTTCTCTCTTAAATTTGCTTCTCCTATATTCCTTTCCCCCTCTTCATAAACTTTTTCATGGAGCAATTTTCCTACTTGATTTTCCAGATAAAATCCTAGTGATATCCTAAGAGAAAACCAAAACAAAACCCACTTTGCAAATTGCATATATCTTGGTGAAGATATTCTCTTTCTTCAAATAATAATAATAAAAGTGTTTTCATTATGTCAAAAAAAGAGGTTGTTCATGTGAGTCTGAACCAGGCAGCACCACTGCAAAGCAGAGTGAATGCCAACTTTCCGGAGGGTTTGAGTGTTCTTGTTGTTGATGACAACGTTGTCTGCCTCAAAATTGTTGCTGCTTTTCTCAACAAGTGTCGCTATAAAGGTTTCTATTCTCAATCCCAATATATATATATAGACTTATATGCTTGAAGATCACAAATAGGGTTTGGTTTATTATTTGAACAAGTTCATAATTCTTGATGATATGAAAATTTATGTGGAGAGTACTTATAGAAAATGGTTCTTAGACTTTTTTCTTTGAATTTTGAATGTATACACGTGATTCCTAATTTTAAATGTATACCTTGTGCGTAACATAACTACAATAGTTACATAAATTGATAATTTCAAATTGTAGAATTTATGAATTAATTGTGGACATCTTATTAGGTTGCTTGTGATTTTTCTTTTCTTTTTTTTAAAATGATTTTCCTAGTTTGGGTTTGTGAACATAATGGAGTTATAGCATTTTTGTTGTATTTTTGCTATGACGTTCTCGGCATCCTTTACTTTTATTGTTTGATGTCAAATGTATTGTTGCTTGTTTATTATAAATAAAGTGCTTTTTTGCTGTTTCAAAAAAAAAAAAAAAAAAAAAAAGGCAACCAAGTAAGTATAATGTTACTAAATTGTTAAAGGCAACAGCCAAGTAAGTATAATGTTACTAAATTGTCGGATATTAAAATTTAAAGAAAATTGCAAAAGAATTTGAATTTTTAATTTTGTCAATTTAAATTTTAAATTTAAATTTGTTTTTAATTTAAACCATCAACCTATTTTGTTAAGTAAAACGGATGAAAAAAATAGTATTTTAGTCATTAAACTTAATGTATGCGTACATAAAATATCTAAAACACTTTTTTTGTTGATTTTAATGACTAAAATATCATGTTTTTCATTGATTTTACTTATCAGAAATAGGGAGGTAGATGGTTTAGATTGAAAAAGAAATAAAAATTTTATGATTTAAATTGATAAAATTAAAAAATAATGTTTATTTTATTACACGGTCAAACTAGAGTTCCCCCCAACATTGACCATTATTGTGAGTTTGACTAGTTCTCGGTTATAAAAACACAAAATGAATTTGAATTTTACAATTTGGGGATTAGGCAGAAGATCTTGTCTTCCCTATGAATCAAGGTTCATATTCCAATATTTTTAGTTACTCTTACAAAATTTTCAGAGGGAGTTCAATCAAAACATATAAAGCCAAACAAATTGAATTTAGTGCACGGTTTCATAGAATTTTTTCTAAAACTACATTCCTTACTCTAGAGAGCAGAGATAGAGAAATCTTGACTATTGAAAGAGTCATTGAACTGTTAGGCCTATTTATTCCAAATTTTTATGCATTTTGATATGTATGCAGTTACGGCGACAACAAAAGCAACAGAAGCTCTTAAAATGCTGAGGAAGAACAAAGAAAGCTATGATATTGTAATTACTGATGTTATAATGCTCGACATGAACGGTTTCGAGCTTTTGGAGATAATAGGCCTTGAAATGGACATGCCAGTAATAAGTAAGCTCATCATTTATTAATCATTATACATTAACTTGGATGAGATTAAATCTTAAACATAAGTTTGGAATTGCAGTGATATCTGCAAATGATGACAAAGAATCGGTGTTGAAGGGGGTAAGGCATGGAGCTCGAGACTACCTGATAAAGCCACTTCGGTTGGCAGAAGTGAAGAATATTTGGCAGCATGTGGTCCGACAAAACCTATTTAATACAATGAAATCTGGCACCGTGCAAGCAGGAACAGATCAAAACCCATCTGCTCAAAAGAAGAAGAAGAAGAGGCTTAGTTGGACTGGAGTGTTGCATAACAAGTTTGTCGATGCTGTTCGGCAGCTAGGAGTAAATAGTAAGTCTTGGATCTTCATTTTATTTTATTTTACAAGCTTAAAAAATATACACCTGATTGATTCCCAATACATATGGCTTGATACTTCCAATAAGGTTACACTGTAATCCATAATCATCTTTCGATACCACTATGTAAAACCTTGCTCCTTGCACTAGCTTAGCTGCTAATATCACACAAACATGACAAAGGTAAAAGTATGTATTGGGGTGTATCCTAACATTATTGGGTCTGTGGTTTTGTACCTTTGCAGAAGCAGTTCCAATGGAGATACTCCAAATCATGAATGAACCGATGATCTCTCGAGAAAGTGTTGCTAACCACCTTCGAGTGAGTTTGGTCTTTCCATCAAGCTTCCAAGATGGCATTCTAGGCTATGAGTCCTCTGTTTTCTATATCCTGCATCATGGACTAGTCAGATATGTAATGCAAGTGAAACTAAACTGTGATTCTTTAACTGTTTGTTTTTTGATACTCCTTTTTCTTGATTGCAGAAGTACAAAAATGCCTTAAGGAAGGAGAACACAAAAGCTAAAATGAGCCAAGAAAGCGAGAACAATATCAATTCAAACAGAACAAACGGGCTTCTATCTGATACAATCACCACATCTTGTATTAATCAAGGCCTAAACACCATCAATCATCACAATAGATTTGCAGAACCAGACATGAGTACTGGGATCACCTCATTTGGTAGCCGACTTCAAACATTTGGTGCTTCTACATCAAATGCAAAACTCCTCCAACAAAACCACCTCCCTCCCGAAGTAGTAGCAGGTCAAATGCGCCCAACCTTGCTTGGAAGTGTCCCTCCATCTCCATTTTTTGCGGCAAATCCATCTCCCCATCATGAATTGAATGGGATGAGGTTTCACTCTATCAATTCAAGAACAAAGATTTTTGATGACAATGTCAAGATGTCATCTTCTCAGCTTCCTAGCTTTAACACAGGACAATCTGGTCCAAGCAGTATGCCAGTTAGCTTTGTGCCATATTCATGTCCTCCTGCAGCCTTCAACCTTGGCAGTGTTCCTTTTCAAATGCTTGGAGATGCTTCAAATCAATTGAATCCAATTTCTCAACCTGATTCTCTTGCCATGCTGCTTCCATGTTAGTTATCCTCCCTTTATCTTTCTGTTTGGTATATTTCTTTTTATTTTTGTTCCCCAATATCATTGAATTCTGTTTGGTTTTTAGTATTTCGCTAATTTGTTCTTTGTCCCCTCCTATATCAATGAAACCAAATTTGGAATAATTCTATAAATTGACAGAATTTCAAGCTTTCAGACCATAAAATAAGAATGCTATATCAATTATTACACTTAAATTTGAGAGCAGATTTCACTGTATGTCCACTTAAAACAAAAGGATTTCTTCCTTTAATAAATTTTTGATTGATGGAGTTTCAGTAGACACTGTCTTTGCTTTGTTTTTATTATTCTTGTATTTGGTATGGATATTAAGTCAGCTACATATATATATGTACTGAGTGAACAATTTTGAGTTTTATAGAGCTCATCATTCTGTTGTTTTCCAATTTCAGGGCAACATGAAGGAAAAAATTTAGCTAATCTCAAAGTAAAAGAAGAACCAATTAACTTTCCATTTGACATGAGACAAATCACTGATGACTCAATCCGAAAAGGGCAGTTTGTGCAGCATCGATATCCCTTTGAGAATAATACAGAAAGGGAAATCAAGAGTCATCACAATAATAGCAGCAGTTCGTCGGATGATGGCCTCCTTAACATTATGGTAAAACAGGTAACACGTTTTTCAGCTGTAATTCCTCTTTTTCAGAATTAGAAATGTCCCCAATCCATTGAAGGACAAACATATTTAACGATCTTTCTTCTTTTCTTTTTTTTTTAAATTCCCCATGATTGATTATTGGGTCTTTGCTTTTGATTGCCTAGGTATGTCACTCTTTTCTCAAGTCATACAACCCTACACGAGACACTTGTCAAGCATATCCAATAAGGAAAAGGGCTAATTAACATGATCATATGCCTTTTTAAAAATCAGTTTTAAACACTATCCCACAACGGCAGCTTGTGGTTCACTAATAACTTCTGAAAGTACCTTCTTTAATCTGATTGATAACATCTTGGATAATATTTTGTAAATAAATCCTACCATATATACTAAATGGGATTGGACTCCTCAAAGCATGAATCTCTTTCAACCTTAGGAATTAAGGCAATGAATGTAGCTTTAAGGCGCCTTGATAAAAGAAAAATTAAACCCATCGGAATGCTTCACTGCTTGCAGCTTCTTCAACAACAGATATCACATTTTACATGTAGCTAATTGGATTTGAACTTGATTGAAAAAATTATTAGGTTAACAATAAATAAGATTTGATTCCAAAGCCACAGTTAGTTGTGACATGCAAGATTGATCATTGATGCAGTCATGAATCACTCTAGTAATAACTTAAATTATTCTATTAAAATATCTGTCATTTAAGATTGATTCTCTTCAACTGCTTATATACGAATCTATATAAACGAGGACTTGTAACTGTTTCTTGACACACTTTTTTGGCTTTTGTATTGCAATTTAGCAGCAATCCGGCTCCTAGGTTGTAATCACACGGCATCCTATTTTAAATTGAAGCTAATTTATGAATCGAAGAAGAAGAAGATTTGTCGATGCCTACACTGGTAGAAGATTATTTGTGTTCATGATTGTTTAGAGCTGCTTTCCATATTGTGAGATTTGAAGAGTGATGCTTTCTCTATGGGAAGGCAAATGATAGTTTTTAAAGGGTTTAGACTGTGGTCTGATTTACTGATCAGATAAATCATGATTTATTCTAGATTTCTTTACATTGTTAGATGTCCATAGTACATGCATTAATTTTCTAGGATATATATATATTTTTAATTTGCCTCATTTTATGGAATTATGGAAGTTGAAAAGCATACCATCATAAATCATTGTGTAGAATCTTAAGTTTCGCTTATCTAGTTAAAGGGACAATAGGACTTTTTTAGGGGTAATTCCTGATGTTTTTGTTGATTTTAATGCTTTAACTATAATGGAAATGTTTTTGTTGATTTTAATGCTTTAACTATAATGGAAATGATGTCTACTGGTAAGGTAAAAATGGTGATTATTTAGTAGTTCTAGAATACTATCTAATATTGTTCACGTGTATAAATCTTTACGGGTGGAATAATTTTAACTCATCTTTATTAGGTAGTTAGGAGATAAAGAACAACTTACATAGTGCGTTTTGCAATTAGTATAAAAATAATGACATATGGTATTATGAGATTATATAATGCCATCTTGGGAGGTATTTATAATTGAATCATTTCATTAGGTTGTTGCCAAATTGGGCAAGAGATGATTCTCTCAGTTGCCATTTTAGATAATCAATATGCAAACTTGTGAATCATTTTTTATTTTTTTTAATTGCCTCGTATGTCTAATGCTGGAAGCTGAAGGAGAAATGTCATGATACTACAAGGAAACAGAGCAACATTCATAAACAAAAAATAATAAATAATTTATTCACCCAAAAAAAACATTCATAAACAAAATTGGGCCATAATGGAATGGGAGAAACACTAATTAGTGTTGCTATATTCTGCATTGGCTGAAGTATATTGGGGTTACTTGGTATAGCTTACCTGAGTTGGCTATAATTTATTTTATTTTGCGAGTCTATATTTGGTATAATTTCTGCTTAAAACTTATTAGATAAAAATAACTTAAATAAAATGATTTTCAGGAAGCTGGGGGAAGGGTGTTTTTGACTTTTGCTTTCTAATTATTAATTTTTATTTTATAATAAGTTGTACTAAATAAGTCCATTGTCAGTCATTCATATTTCAAAGATTTATTATTTCCATTTGCTTCACTTTGTAATTTTTTTTCATAAAAAATCAAAAGTAATTCTCAGACATTTCAATTTATTTCATCTCATATTTTAACCAAAAAAAAAAAATTAAAAAAAAATAAAATTACTTCCCAAACCAACCCTACGTAGGTAACATGGCAAAACCAAATTCTCTTTCTGTTAAGAAATTTTTAAAAAAATAACCTATAAAACTTGTACATTAAGGCCTCGTTTATAAACATGTTATTTTAGTAATTTTTTTAACATTTTATAAAAAGATGTGGAGAAAGATAGAAAGAATGATATGATAATTTATAATAACTTTTCGATTTTTTAACTAAAATATATAATCCCAAACGACGCCTAAACTTCTAAATCCTAACGCATACATGCAGTTCAAAGGCTAAGGAATTGTGAATGGCGAAAAAGACAAAGTAATGGGTCCTAATGAAAGTGGCTTAACAAACCAACTACCAGGAAAGTAATTTAGGCCCACAAAGACAGAAGTAATGGGGCATCATAAAGAAACATTAAATGGAAAATGATTGGTAAGTATAAAGTTTATATATTTCATCGGTCTCAAAATAATAGTCTTTATTTATATATTTTTATAAGTTATACAATTATTTGAAATTTATTAACAAATGACCTTATGACATGTGTCTGTAAAATATGGTACAGTTGTTAATGTTCTATTATCAACTCATAAGAGACATCAAAAGTAGAAATTAAGATTGTTTTGAGAATTAGTTATTTTAATTGATTTTTTAATTTTATACGAAGAATGTGTAGAAAAGTAATAGTTAGAATGGTTGACTTTTTAGTTATTTCAGATAATTCCCAAACTTGTGTTTTAGAAAGATTAGATATTTGTGTGCCTAACTGATGATATTTTATCATTTTCTCATATTATTGCTATTTTATGGGGTTATGTAATAATATAAATACACAACTTGTTATTGAATGGGCACAACATCACCTTGAAATTCTTGGAAGACTAGATAAGATAATTACTCCTTAAAAAGTCACATCTTAGTTAGACCTCATTTGGTTTGTGATTTTTTTAGTTAAAAATTTTTATAAACCCACAAAAAAACTATTAAAAAAAAAAAATCTAAAAAGTCAAAATGTTAAAAACTTTTTCTCTTACAATTATATCTATTCAACTAAAAAACTTATTCCATATTAACTTATTCCACTTCATAAAAAAGTCAAAAAGTTAAAAATTACCAAAAAGGAGAAATTGCCAAACCCACACTTGGGCACTATTTGTTACAATTTCTGAGAGGTAATTATAGCTTATTTTTGCAGGCAGAGGAATGAGAGCATTTTTAATGGCTCTCTAGTGGACTTGGAAGGGTTGTGTGAGCTTATCAAGTTCAGGATTGCATTGTGGGTCAGAGCTTCAAACCCTTCCTTTAGTTACTCTATTAATGACACAGTGAATAATCTGTAGCAGGTTAAAGTGTGCATCATGGTTTGACCATGGCTGCTATCTGAGGTTGACTCTGAGCTGTGTTTTAGTTATACATTTTGAACTGAAATGTGTCTACTGCTCTGCTGAGGTCTTAATGACTCAGTGGTGCTCTCTGGTGGTGTTTTAGTCCTACATTTTGATCTGAATATCTGAATATCTGCTCTATTTTCTGTGGTGATTTAGTTCTATATTTTGATCTGAAATGTGTCAGTTGCTATGCTGAGGTCTTATTGCCTTAGGTGTCTGGTTGTCTGCTCTACTGTGTTCTTATTTTGCCTCAGCTGTTTGGTAGTCTGTTTTGCTTGATGCTGGACTGATATGCTTAAGTGCTAGCATTGGTAGGATTATTGTATGGTCTGTCTCAGATGATTGGCTGATTGCTGATGGATTGCTCTGGTCTTTTTTTTGCCTTTGAAATGGTGGCTAAGCTAGAGTGGAGCCTCTGGCTGCTGTTTTGGGGAGTTAGCAAATAGCAAATGGTGGATGAATGGCTGTTTGTAGGGGTATTATGCTGGTTGGTCTGTCTTGATGAATGGCTGTTTGTCTGAGTTGGGTGGCTACTTGGCTATTTGGCCCTGATTTAATTGCTAAATAGTTTAGAAGACAACAACTTGTGGACCAAAGAAATCCAAGAGAGTGGCTTATGGGAATGGGATAACTTGGTGATGGCAGATAATATGAACTTTGAGGATCTTGAAAAGTTTTTTGACTAAAGGCAAAGTTGGTGCATTATGTATTATCTTAGAGTTTACCTAGTTTTCTATATTAGACTTTGATGTACATTTTGACTGAGGGTGATCTGAGCATGGTTGCTGCTGTGATGGACTCTGGTGTGGTTGGTTGTTTTGTCTCAGGAAGCTTTGCTGCTCTGTTGGAAATAGGAAGCGGGTCTGAAGATGTTATTCTGTCACCAGTGTTGCTCTCTTGGCATATATGCTACTGTCTGTGAATGTAAACCTGATTGGTATGTTGCTCTATTGCTGTTTTGTTGTATGCAGATTGGTAGGCTTGCTGCTGTAGAAAGATGGTCTGATCTGTGCAGATTGATGGAGTACATTGTGTTGGCTGCAAAAGTATTAGGCTGAATTGCTGATCTGCTGCAAAGCAGAAAATTTGATTCTTCAAGGAGGCCCAAAGGACATGTTTCAGAGCAAATGCATGTTGATCTGCTGCAGAGCAAAGTCAAGCGGATCCTCTGTTGTGTTGTCTTTCCCTTCCTGTTGTGTGGTCTTTCCCTTCATGTTGATCTGCTGCAGAGCAATTTCAAGCAGAAACTCAGTTGTGTTGTTTTTCCCTTCCTCTCTTTTTGGTTATTTTGATTGGTTCCTCACCAATCTTGGGTTAAGTGCTAGCAAAGGATTGTGCTACCTTATCTGTGCCAACCTAGTTGGGATTGGTAAGATTAGTTATGATGCTCTTTGCACTTCCCTACTTTGTTGATGTAAGTTTTCACATGTATCTTGCTTTCTTCATCAATAAAGTTTTTTTTTTTACTGATCAAAAAAAAAAAAAAAAAAAAATTATAGCTTATTTTGATTTGAGAGCATGTATCAGACTGTTTAGTGTATTTTCTACTTATAACTTATTAGACAAAAATAGTTTAAACAAATTAAAAAAAAAAAATGATTATTTAGAGTTGAGAAAGTGGTGCTTTAGTTTCCACTTTCTGATTATCATCTTTTAAGTTAAAAAAAAGTTCTACCAAATAGGACTAGAGTATAGTAAGAAATGACAATCATTTTGAGGACTTAGGCAAAATCTTGTATGAAGGCATTTAGTGTTGCTTATTCATTTAATTTTTTTGTGAAAATTGTATTTTAGTTCAACAACAAGAAATTAATCTTATTTTCAATGCTGGTGTAAAACACTTATTTATATTCTAGTATTTTTCATGTGTTCAAATTTGCCAAAAAAATAAAAAAGTAAAACAAGTTTCCAAAAGAAAAGACATTTTTTTTTTAATTTTTTTATATCCATTTTGTGGACAGCGGTATGGAAAACATGGAGGAGCGATGATGGTCGTAGTGAGAAGGAAAATGCTAGCCAAAAGGACAACTTTGTCCATTTTGTAATTAAGTTCCTTGTGTAAAGTTTAGAAATAAAATTTTATTTTTATTTCATTTAATCGTAAATGAAATTTACCGCCTCAATTAAAATATTTGATAATTTTTAAAATTAAATAAGAAATTAAAAATGTCTATTAAATTGCTCTAACATACTTTCAATTGATGAAATAGCACACCTACCACATGTAAGAAATAATAAATTTTAAAAGAAATTTCAACATCAAATTGTTTTTCTGAGTTAGACATTCTTCCCCACAAATACAAATTTGATTTTTAATTTTTTGCAATCACAATAAAATATAATTTTTTTTAAATTTTTTAAAAAAATAAGAGATATTTTAATTTTATCAATTATCTAAATTGACTAAGGTCTGTGATTCTCATTTGAAAAGTCATAAGTTTGAACCTCAAGAGGTGGACCAATTATCCACCCAAAAAAGAGGTGGACCAACAATTTGAAGTTCTATTACTTATTTCTCCTTGAGGTCACCCAAAGGGTTGGGCTCCATAATTATATGATTACATAGAGAGAGTACTATGTACTTAAGGCGAAACCCCAACCACCCTTCTAGGCCCGAAAAAAGAAGGAAAAAGAGAAAGGCATTTTATAGAAGAATTATATATATATAATAAATCACAAAATATCAATTCTTTTAGTCATTATTTATTCATTTTTATAAGTTATATATAGTTATTTGAAATTTATTAACAAATGACCTTATGACGTATGTTTGTAAAATATTGTACAGTTATTAGTGTTCTATTATCAACTCATAAGAGACATCATTTTAATTAATTTTTTAGTTTTATATGAAAAACGTATAGAAAAGTAGAGAGAATAATTGATTTTGTGGTTATTTTAGCTAATTCCCAAACTTACCTGTGTTTTGGAAAAATTATGTATTTGTGTGCCTAACTAATCATGTTTTATCATTTTCTCATATTGTTGTTATTTTTTGGGGCTATGTAATAATGTAAGTACACAACTTCTAGCTATTGAATGGGCGCACTATTGCCTTGGAATTTTTGGAAGATCATATAATTACTCTTTAAAAAGTCACATTTTAGTTAGACCTCATTTGATTTGTGAATTTTTAGTTAAATTTTTTTATAAAGCCACAAAAAAACTATAAAAAAAAAAAAAAAAAAAAAAAGTCAAAATGTCATATCATATATATCATGCAATCACTTTTCTCTCACAATTATCTATTCAACTAAAAAAATGATTCCACATTAACTTATTCACTTCGTAAAAAAAGTCAAAAAATTAAAAAAATTACTAAAAAGGCAAAATTGCCAAACCGACACTTTACGCATTGTTTGTTACAGTTTCTTAGAGATGATTATATCTTATTTTAATTTGGGAGTCTGTACCAGACTGTTTAATGTAGCTTTTGCTTTTAATTTATTAGACAAAAATAGATTAAATAAGTTAAAAAAAAGAATCTGGTTATTTAGAAGTTGGAAAAGTAGTACTTTTAACTTTTGTTTTTTGATTATCAGTTTCTAACTTAAAAAAGAGTTCTACCAACACAGGACCTGAGTATAGCAAGAAATGGCAAAATCATTTTGAGGACTTAGGCAAAATCTTATACGAAGGCATTTAGTGTTGCTAATTCATTTAATTTTTTACGAAAATTGTATTTCAATTGAATAGCAGGAACTTAATCCTTTTTTTTTCAGGCTTGTGTAAAACACTTATGTATATTCAAATATTTTTCATGTGTTCAAATTTGCCAAAAAAAAATAAAAACAAGATTTCAAACGATAAGACCCTTTTTTTTCTTTTTTTTTTTTTTTCTTCCCATTTTGTGTATAGCAGTATGGAAAACATAGAGGAAGGGATGATGGTTGTAGTGGGAAGGGAAATGCCGGCCAAAAAGACAACTTCGTCAATTTTGTAATTAACTTCCTCGTATAAAGACTTGAAATAACATTTTATTTTTATTTGATTTAATCGTAAAAGAAATAAAATTTTATTTACTGCCTAAATTATAATAATCAATAATTTTTAAAATTAAACATGTCTATTAAAATTGTTCTAACCTACTTTCAATTGATGAAATAGCACACCTACTACATGTAAGAAATAATAAAATTTAAAAGAATTTTCAACATCAAATTGTTTTTCTAGTTAGACATTCTCCCCCACAAATAAAAATTTGGTTTTAATTTTCTAAAATCTCAATAAGATATAATTTATTTATTAATTAATATTTTTGTAAAAAGAAGAGATATTTTAATTTTATCAATCGAGTTGTCTAAATCCTAAAAAAGTAGTTGGGCAAATTACACAAATAGTCCCTATAGTTTGAGGCTTGTGTCACTTTGGTCCCTGACTTTTCAATTGTGACACATTTGACCCTGAATTTTGAATCTTGTTCCAAATAAGGACAATTGAATATATAATTAGATTTTTCAAGGGTAAAATTGTCAATTTGATAAAATATAAACTAATTTGACAAAAATAAATGTCAAACAAATATTTTTGAATTTTAAAAAAATTATTTCTACCTACTAAAAATAAAATTATGTAAAATTGATAAATCTTTTAGACATTTATTTATTTTTTTTACCAAATTAATTTTTATTATGTATTTGGATGATGATCATGTAAAATTAATTTAAAAAAATTAATCATGTAATTTTTATTAATTTTACATAATTTTATCATTGGTGGATAAAAATAATTTTAAAAAAATTAAAAACATTTTTTTGACATTTATTTTTGTCAAATTGGTTTATATTTTATCAAATTGACGATTTTACCCTTGAAAAATCTAATGATATTTTCAATTGTCCTTATTTGGAACAAAATTCAAAATTCAGGGTCAAATGTGTCACAATTGAAAAGTCAGGGACCAAAGTGACACAAGTCCCAAACTATAGGGACTATTAGTGTAATTAACCCAAAGTAGTTTTTGCGACAGTCGCAAAAGATCTTTTGCGATGGCCCATGCGACGGCAATGGGGGTCGCGAATGTAGGGGTGGCAAATACTTTTTGGGACGACAAAGGAACAGGCAAATTATTTGCGATTGTCTTAACTGCTTATGGCGATTGCTATTTTGCCGTAGCAAAAAATAAAGAAAAATGCTAACATCTTTTTTGGTGACCATCTTATTAAAAAAAAAAAAAAAAAAATCTTAGAAGTGTAACATTAAACACTCTAGGAATAGCAATGACAAGAATTTAGATAGTATAGCATTATAGTTTAATCAGGCATTGCATTTGCGTCTCAAAATTGGAGCCATATGTGAAAGTTATTGTCACGCCCTAAAAATAACCATCCAAATCTTGTTCTCCTCGGCATTTCCACCACACAACACACATACAAGATGGAAACATGTATGATACCAAGAGTATAATATTCTTTACATTTCTATCCCTCTGTACTATTCTTCAACATTTACAATATTGTTCCATTACATCCCAAATAAAGCAAAATAGTTCGAAAGGCAAGAAACGTCTACAACAATTACGTCCCAACTGAACTTCTTACAAAAGTACATCTTCAAAATATAACAACATATAATAACAACCCTTGTTAACCAAGTTCAACAAAATATGACAAAACATTCCATTAAGCTCCCAAAAAGGTTCCTTCTTATCAAAACAGTCACTTGGTGAGCACTTCATCTTCATATCATGAAAATTGTTGGCTTTGGGGCGAGCATAAGCTCTGTAGGTAATGACTTTAACAAGTTATATAACCAATTGAAAGACTTATGATCATGCAATGCAACAGTTGAAAACATGGAAATGAAGAAGGGTACAGTGTTTATGTAGGTAAAAGAAAAGATGCGATGCAAGAACTTTGTTCTATCTTCGACATTCACTTTCGATGGTAAACATACTATGACATCCCAAGTAAGAGCCGAAAGTCAAAACATACATATATAATTATAGTTTTGTATACTGAAAATAGTCTCACATTTGTTGGCTCTATAAACGGTGAGGCGATGGGCACTCAAAAACTTTTCCCACTTCCACATTTGTCGGCTCCATAAACGGTGGGGACGTGGATACCAAAAATCATGTTTTTCCACATTTGCTGCCGCCAGAAACGGCGGGCTCATGGACATCCAAAAACATTTTCCAACATTCATCCAGCGATATGCACAGATAGGGCAATTAGGTACCTTGACTCTCCGCGCGGGTACCAGTTACAATACACAACTCAACTCAACCCGGACTCGCTACCTGGACTTATAGACAATTTTCCCCCTTACAACCTTTTAACCTTCATTTCATGATGATGTCAAGAGAGAATGTAAGATGCATATGATGCATGAATTTGGAAAACCTTCGATTTTCCCTAAATAATCCCAAATTAGAACGATTCAACATTTCTCACATCAATAATAAAGAATACCTCATAAACAATTCTCATTATCATTAAGGGTTATATAGCGAAAGAGCTTCAAAACTTGCATTCCACCTTTACTGTTAACTAAATACACTCAATTTCATGTTTTTGAAACCAATGTAGCAAAACCCCTCTTTATTAAATAGGTCTCAAGGTTAGGGTTTTGGGAAAATTGGGGTTTTCTCTCAATGTACAAGTTGGAGATCAACTCTCATCATCACTTCTATAATCTTCAATAATAAACATGATTTCATCCATAATCATAGAATATCGCCACATTTTTCCAAAATCACTTACTAGCAACAGAATTTATACATATACATATATATATATATATGACATGGATAGCTAATGAAATTATCACATAAGTGGTTCAAATTGAAGATATAGCGAGTTAAAGACATTGATACTTCGAAATAGGAATCTAGGCTTGCGAATCACACTTGAAATGTTGATGAACTCGCGAAACAATCGGTAGAAATGTTGATCTAAGCCTCCTTTCAACTTTTCTTGAAAGATTTTGGGTGGATCTTAGGTTGAAATTAGGGGAATCTAGAGTGGATGGGCTAGGGTTTTCGGAAGGTAAGGTTTGAGAGAGGGAGATATGAAAAATTGAAGGGAAAAGGAGTAAGAATCAACTTTTAAAAATATGTTGTCCCGACTGACAGCTCGAGTGCAACTTCCTTCACTCGAGCGAACAACACAAATTCAGAAAGGTCACTCGAGTGAAACTTCCTACACTCGAGCAAAAAATTAGAGGTCCCAGAAGTTTTGCAGAGCTACAGAGAAATTATTGGGAGAAAACATTCTACGCTTGAGCGGCAACTTCTTCGCTTGAGCAATCCACCTGCAGAACTGCCAACTACTGGGAGCTGAAGATTTACGCTCAAGTGGTCCGAAAAACCCAAGTGTTGCACCCTACCCTCCTTAAAGAATTTTGCCCCCAAAATTTCGGTAATCCCTGTATGGACTCGCCTTTTTCTCGCGCCCTGCCTTTCGGAAAGGTTTGAAAAGAAGGCCTCACAGTTGGGACTCCCGCGATTCTGAATCTAGTCTCACAAGTGCAATGTGAAACCGATAAACACCAAAGAGTCCGATCCGGCAAACCTTTTTGGAAAATCGATTTTAAATCAAATAATGCCAACATTGGACTGCTTTGCCAGATACAGAGTCGCCACCTAAATATTTTATTTTTGAGGAAATTTAGGGAACCCTGACTCGTGCCAAGCGCCACGTGTCCGTCATCACCAATATTGCCTCGGCTCGGGAACTTAGGTACGACAGGGGAAGGTCATGAAATGAGCACCCCCGCTCGCCCGATCAAAGATCGGCCTCTACTAATCATGATATGATGTTTTATAAACCTTATGTGTTCTTGTTCCGGTTATTATGCTAACTTTACTATGTGACGCACACAAGCAAGTATAGACTCGCAAGACTTGGAACAAATTCAACTCATGTTTGTTTTCGAAAATGGTTTGAAGTTGCCACCCTCAAGTGGGCTTTAAACGCAGATTTGCCATCAAACAAGATGGGCTTAAAACATGATATGCCACTTCGCAAAGTGGGCTTAAAACACACATTCGTTGAATTGTTCCAATTCAAACAACAATCCTTCATCCACAGGCATTCATGCAGTTTAACATTTAAGCACATAGCCTCATGGCAAGTATGCTAATCATGGCAACATGGCAATCAAACTCATGCAAGTATGCTAAAGCGTAAAACTTACCGAGTACTCCAAGCCAAAACAAAAACTAGTTACAAAAATGTATGATCCTAACTATACAAGATGCCTAATGCAACACATGCAAAGAATGCAACTAATAGGCTCGGCTACTAATATGGTATTTGCAACACTTTGATAACATGCTTTGAAAAACATATTCAAAGAAGTATTGAATTGACAATGCAGTTTGAATGATGCACCAAGCCTCGGTGCATGCAAGACAAATTAATGAATGCAAACATGCGAGCATAAGGTATGCTAATTGAAAATATGATCCCTAATCTAACCATCAAAAGCGGGCAAATAAAAGGGAGAAAGACGTGGGGTTGGAAGACATGCACACACACACGCACACTTATTACAACATTATGCCCTCGCGAAGGAGGGTCCGAATAAATAAACTAACTAACTACGCTAATTAAGCTAATTATTACAACAATTGAATTAACTAGCTATTCTAAGCTAACTAAAGCAATTAAATAATTAACTATCTAAGCCAATTAAATATTACAATGCAACTAATTAACTACAACTAATTGAATTATTACAACATAATTAATTATGCTAATGAAACCAATAAACAATCAAACGCTTTTGACATGAGCACCAAGGAAGATGGATGGAGAGTGCATGCACATCACTTGAAAGACACTCTGTTTGCCCAGATTGCCCCTGTTCCACCTTCAGCCATTGCCTCTGTTTCTGCAGAAATGCCTTGCTGACCAAACGCCAAGGCCCGGCCGTGCATCACTGAAGCCCGACCGAGCCTTCAGAGAGCAGGTGGTGCATTGCTTTTGTGTACAGTTCTGTTCTGAGTTCTGAGGTGAAATAGGGCAGATGGAGCATTTTTGAAGCTCTGTTTGCCCTTCCTCCCTTCTCTGTCATAGAAAGGCCTTAAGAGAAGAATGAAATCATTTCTAAAAGCATCAATGAGCAATTGATTGCTTGATGCTTTAGAAGATGATTTTGGACAAAATCAATAAATGAAATGCAAGTGGACCACCCCTCACTTTTTGTCATAAAATGAACTCAAAAAGGGAAGTTGAGACTCTTCAAGAACATCAAAACGCCATGGATTGATGCATGATGACACTTGACATAAGAAGCTTGGCATAATGTTCGACCAAGTTCAAGCTTTTCAAGTCATTTTCTTTAAGTGTGTTGAACCAAATTTTAAGCCAATTTGCTTTAGTAATATCCATTCCTTAGTCCATTTGTCCATGGTGATGTTAAGAGTCCTCTAAATAAGAAATAACGTCAAACGAGAGGTTTCTCTAAAACATAAGAGAAAGGCTACACCGTTGACGATAAATCTCCTAAGAGATTAAGCCATTAAGTGTAGGCCATTCTTACATGTTTCAAGCAACCTCAATCGATTGAAATCATTCTCAAACACAAATGATAGATGATTGGTTGATTGGTTAGAGTGAGACACTTAACAAGGAAACAAAGCAAAGAAAGTATTACAACAAATCATGTAGGCCAATTTGTGAAACAACACATGAACTAACCAAAGCATGAAATAATTTTAAAGGCCATGGAATCACCAAAACAGCCCCTAAAAGGGTAAAAACAGTGGCCAAGAATGCAGTAAAAGCTTGACAATGAAGAAGAGAAGCAAAGCTAGTAGACAAAGGTAAGGAGGGGTGGCTAACCCGTCTATCTTTGAAGCTTCAAAACAAAGTTTTAGCCTTTTTTAAACCTCTGAAAATCAATATGAATACCAAGGGAAGAGGGTGAAAAGGAGAAGAGTTTAGGTTATGAAATAAAGGTGTAGAAAGAGCAAGCTCTTTCCACCATTTTGGTAACCCTTCCAACTCAACTCCAACACCTCAAATGAGCTCAAAAGCAACCAAAACAGCAAGAATGATGGTGTAGATGATAGAAATGAAAGCAAGAAAGAAGGATATAAGCTTATACCTTTCAAGAAACAAACTTGTTCTTGGAGCTTCAAACTTGATTCTTATGCATTCTCTAGTTTGAATTATACTTTCTCAAGATCAACCAAGGCCTTAGAATGATCAAACAAGGCTGTGTATGGTGTGTATGGTGGAGATAAACAAGCTAGGTTAGCTTAAAGCTTGCTTGTTAAGGAAGAAGGAGGAGGGAAGGCTCTCTATGTGTATATATCACTTCTTGATATTTTTGTCAACCCTTAAAACAATCCCAGAGCCTTCCTTTTATAGAATTCGAGCTCAGGGGGTGGCAAATATCTTCAAAAATGGACAGCTGGCTGCCTTTCGCCTAGAACAGTGTTTAATATCATCGAAGGTCGGCCGGCCATCAATATCCCCGACCGGGCATCACCAATGCACGGCCAGGCCTCGGTGGCCTCCCCTGTTTTTTTGGTATAAACTCAGCTCATGGAGGGAAAGGGTCCAAAAATAAAGCCCACAGGTTCAAACAAAGTAAATGTTGGAGACTTAAGGTTATTTCAGGAGTCTGATTGATTCCGAATCGCTGCGAATTCGTAATTCAATTTTCATCATCGAGTGCATCGAATCAAGTGTCTAAGTCTTGCGGGCGATCAAAAATGGGGTGTCTATAGTTGCCCCTCTTTGACAGAACTCGGAAGTTATGAAATGATGGGACTAAATGTCAAAGCCTAGAGACGACCCATTTTGACAAGGTCGTAAGACTTAAACAAGAAAGCGAGACATGAACTAAAATGGTTGCGCCCACAGGCTACCTACGTATCCCTTTGCAACGAATCGAACCAGCGTAGTTCTGGGGCAAGATGCAAGTGATACGCAATGAAACAAAATAATGTAAATGATATACAATGTAACAAAATAATCAAACCACAAGCAGTGCAAAACCACACAAATATCATAAAGGGATGGAGATGCAAAATCAAACTATGTTTAACATAGAAAAGGTGCCGGAACCCTTAAACCACAATTCTCTCAGTGGATAGGCGTGTGCACATGCAGAACTATGTGTTTCGCAGAAAGAATACAAGTAATTGGGTGGCATGATATAAGTGAGGAATGATCTGCTGAGGAAAGATGATGATCCTAACTGCTAAATGCAACAAAACAAAGTACAATGCAGTGGATGCAGTGAATAAGGCGTAGGCTGAACAACATCTAACCTAAACCACGTCTAACACAGAAAAGGTGCTGAAACCCTCAGACCACAATTCTTGCAGAATAGGCGCGTACACATGTAGAGCTATGTTTCAACGAAGGAAATGTATGAGCTCATGCCAAACTAAGCTTAACATAGAAAGGAATGCAGGTAATAAAATGGATAAGGATGTACTGGATGCGATAGATGCTATATACAATGCGATAGAAGTAATAGATGATGCAGTTAGGAAGTGATGCTTTAGACAGTACCTTACAGGGGCAATCGGCGATGACTCACCTTATGCTGCTCGGGATCTTCTTCTTCTTCTGTATCTTGCGCTTCCAAACCACAGATACTACTTTTCTCCTGACTATGTTCGCAACTTTTCCTATTCTTCAACAGGGTGACAGACTAGGTTGGTTCAGTATCTAGAACTGAGGCGCACACGTGCTACATCAACCTATGGGGCTGCCATACAGATTTCAAGCTGAGGATACACCCCTGGGTATTTAAACCAGACTTTAGTCTCGAAAATCCCGAACCTTTGCGTTCTAGGCATCGGCCATTCGAACTCTAGTTTCCATTGTCGCAGTTGATCTCCTAGGAACTCACTGCAAACACAGGCAGGTGGCTATACCAGACCACCGAAAGTCGTTCGGGCACGACAAACACCAAAGGATTTGCACCTTTAGAGGATTTAAGGTCTCCTAGACCGGCGGAGTGCACAAGACAATGTAAGGCAGTGTGAATGTACGAAACAGTGCTATACAAGTGCACAAGATAGTGTGAGTGAAAGTGCACAAGACAGTGTGAATGAAAGTCAATGCACAGGACAGTGCGATGCATGTGTGCACAAGACAGTGCGATACAAAGTGAAATGCACAAGACAGTGCGATACATGGCGAATGCATATGATAGCGCGATGCAGGTGCACAAGATAGTGCGATACAGGGTGCATAAGACAGTGTGATGAAATGCACAAGATAGTGTGATACGGGTGCATAATACAGTGCGATGCGGGGTTGCGATGCGGGGTGCACAAGATAGTGTAATATGGGTGAATGCGTAGGATAGTGCGATGCAGGTGCACAAGATAGTGCGATGCAGAGGATACGCAAGATAGCGCGAACGAAGGATGCGCAAGATAGCGCAATACAGAGGTGAATGCACAAGACAGTGCGATGTATGAATGCACAAAAGAGTGTGATACAAAGGTGAATGCGCAGGATGGCGCGATGCAGGTGCACAAAATAGTGCGATACAAGGTGCACAAGATGGTGTGATACAGGGTGCACAAAATAGTGCAAGTACAATGCACAAACAAGTGCAAGTAAGGTGGCGCAAAATAGCGTGATGCATGTTCTATGCAAAAGATATGAGCATTTTCTATGCAAAATGAGAGCATGTAATGAAATGCACAAGATAGTGCAATGCGCAAGAAAGCGCGAGTGTAAATTTCACAAAATAGTGCAAGTGTGATACAAAGTGCACAAAATAGTGCAAACAAAACAAATGTACAAAATAGTGCGAGCAAAGTGAGTAATTGTGTGATAAATGTACTGAGTAAGATTATTGTGCGATAGATGCACAGAAGTGAGATTATTGTACGATAGATGCACAGAATGATTGGTTTACAAAGCAATACATTGACAATGCATATTCCACATGCAAGATAGATAACCGATTCATGAGGTTAATTGAAAGCATGTTCTATGCACAAAACAAGAGCATATTCTATGGCAACATTAAAAGCATATTCTATGCATGATGCACACTCTATGCAATAGAAGGGCATCAATTATGTACTTTGGTGCCTCCGATTTACCTCTCAGAGGACTTTGCAACATGCTCAACTCAAAAAGGATACACCCTGTTTATATTGGCGAGAGGTAACATCTGCATGCTACTTTAATTGCCATTTTGACTTGAAGCAGGCTTGAACTTGGGGTCGAGGTACACTCATATTCCAGAGCAATGGCGAGGCCTGGCGAAGGTGCATCCGGAATGTAGCCTCAGAATTTGCTGAAGTTGAAACAAACTCATATGCTCCAATTTTCCCTCTTTTTCTTTTGCTTTGCAGTCCGGAACCCATGTAGCTTCAGATAGGTCCTGGTTTGGTTGCTCCCTCTTAATCGGGGGTTGAACCCTACAGTTTATGAAAGAAAGAATCCTATTTTGCAAATCATGTTGAGAATGGCACATCACTCTGAGCACGAAACAATTTATTGTTGCAATTAAAACCAAGAATGAGTTCTTCATCGGGTATTGAGCCTACAACTGACCACAGTCAAAACGACTCAACAAAGGGAAAACAAAGTAAACAACCTAAACAAAAACACTTACACTTGAAACAACTCAAAAAAAGAATCGAGAAAAACAAAACAATAAACAACAAACACAACACTCGAATGTGTTACAAAGGCGAGAGACCTCTCAGTTCAAGAGGAGCTTGATTCTCCGGATATTGTTTCCCACCCTTTCTTATTTGTGATTCTCACATCACTTGGCGCTCAATCTCTTTTTTTCTGAAAAGCCCTTTCCTCACTTTTTCTCTCAGCGCATATCTCTCTATTCTTTAATCTCTCTTATTTTTTTATCCCTCTCATGGGTGGTTGATGGATAAGTAGGAAATTGTGGGATCTTGCCCCTAGCATTCTGCTAGATTCTCCTTCTTTCGCTCACAACTAGTGAGCTCTCCCACAGAGGGGTTATGGTGTGACTGGATGTGCAGCAAATCTGCAACTGACATCGGTTGATGATGCCCTTGGCCAGTTTGGATGTGATCAGACCAGTCCAGATGAGGGAGTGGAATATCCTGCTCTATTCCAGTTTGTGCTTTGCACTTGACTTGGTACCTCACTATTTGGAGGATGAGAGAGCTTTTGGCCCTTGCCGCTAGCTTCAGTTGTGCCTTTTCTAGCGAATACATTGATAATGGAGAAAAAATAGAAAACTTGACTCAACTGTGCCCCTAGCTCATTATTTCGACCATTTTTGTTTTGGCTTTCTACTAAAACAATTTTGACCAATATGAGAGTTAGATTAACATGCTTATTCGATTTTCTGATTTTGAAATCATGTAAGTCAGGTTGTGAGCATTGAAAATTTTCCTTTTTTTAGGTCCAAGATATGGTCCAGTTTTGGAAAAATGGAATAATTTTTGAGAGAATTAGTCAACTTCATTAAAAATCCTCAAAAACTATTTTTGCAAATGTCAACTGCTCAACCAACGTGGAATTTACTCTTGAGATGCACAACCTCAGATCTGAACTTGATTTGGCTTGCAGCTGAATCTTCAAACAGAATAGAACAACTAATTTTGAATGAAGACGAGCCAATTTGCACATAGTTAAGATAGCCGAGTTTGAACAAGGATAAGCCAATCAACATAGATGAGCCAAGCAGGCTGAAAATGGTTGGGGCTGAGCTTTAGGATGAAGTTGCCTATGTATCCCAAACATGGAAATCAGGCCGTACGTAGTTCCAGGTTGAGGTTCTCTCGGGTGTTGACACTCTCCTTTTGTGCTCTAACTTTTGCCAAAGCTGCCCTTTCGGATTTTCAACCTTGTGAGCTTTGTTTTTTTTTCTTTTCATTTCTTCTTTCTTTTTATTCTTTTCTTTTTTGTTTTCAATTCTTTTTTCCTTTGTTCTTTTCTTTTTCTTTTTTTCTTGCTTTAACTTTTGCCTGGGTCGCCCTTCTAGGTTTTCAACCCAGCGAGCCTTTCAAGGGTAAAAAAGTTTAACTTGTCCATATTGATCGGTTTTGAGATCTCGAAGCCATCTAAATCTAGAAGAATGGCTGCTGTTCGTTGATGATGTAGGAGTCCATCCAACCGGGTCTGAATTGCCCCTAGTGTTGTGGATGGGAACTCGATTGTCCTTCAACAATAAATTTTCTTCTTCCAGCTGCTGGAATTTGGCTTTCTTGCCGGTCTTCATTAGCTTGAGAAATGACTCATCTTTGACTCTTTGAGCACATCTGACATTTTTGCCCCTAGTTCCAGAGATGCTTCTCTTCCAGTTTTGCAAGCTTTCTTTAATGACATCTGACCTTCTTGATCTGACCTTCTTGCCCCTAGTTCAAGGGCTGCTTCCGATTCAGCCATACAAGCCTTATGTTGTGATTGATCATTGAACATTCTGAATCAAAGTTCAAGGTTTGAAAGCAAAAGGGGTCAAGTCTGGAGGCCGAGAGTGATCCTATGTTGTACGATCTTGAGAGCGATTCCACGCAGGACCACGTAAAACATTTTTTGAAATCTTTTAAGAAAGCGACTAGTCGCTCAAGTTCCTCTGAAGACAATGTAAAACCAATCTGGATCAAGCCAGGATCATTCTCAGTACTCACATTAACAAACATGATCTCATTCATTAAGGGCTTAGCGTGCCTCTCTTCCTCTCAGTTGATCAAATTTTTGCAAATCCCGAGGAATTCCTTCTTCTTTGTTTTTAACACAATGTTAGAAAGGTTTTGAAGAACTTAGGTCAATACAATGACTTAAAGGCACAGAAAAGTAAGTGAAAATGCACTGCCGTTTCATTCAGATCTTCTGGCGCAACTGGGTCAATGGCAGCAACATACGCAAAAGAAAGAACGAAAAAGACAAACACAAAACAAGAAAGTGATGCCCGAGGTAACACTCCCGAAATCATCTGACTCTAACACAAGAGAACTGACTCTATACAACAAGACAAACTTAATACCACACAATAAAACTGACCCAATACCCAAGTCAGAAAGATAAACAACATTTGCAAATTGCTCAAAATAGTGCATGCCATCCACCACATCTGGAGTAAACTGAGCGCCATCAGAAGGTGGATCCCCCAATCACATAATCATATTATCCCTCCAGTTCATCGATCTAGCACCGATAGACTTTGCAGGACCTGGTGCGATGATGACCTCACTGTCAATTAGATCTTGTATTTCATAGCGAAGACGAAAACAACTATCAGTGTCATGACCGATTTGTTGATGGAAGGCGTAGTACTTGGCAGCATTATGCTTAGCCAGAAGGGGATCCGGGAGAGGCCGAGGGTCAAGGGGTTTGAGATGGCCCTTCTTGATCAACACGCTCATGGCTTTGGATAAGGACATTAAAAGCGGGGTGAAGACCCTTTGGCCTCGGGCCTGATGGCTTGAGGTTTGTGCAGTTGTATTGGATGTACCGGCAAAAGGGGTGGCAGGTGCTAACTGAGTTTGATGATCTCTTCTGAGTGTAGGATTGGAGCTGAAAGGAGTGTTTCTGGTACGACATTCTTTTTTTCGGCTTGCCCCTTGGTTCAAAATGCTCTCATCCTGAGTGGCAAAAGTGTCATCCACAGTCTTTACAACAATTGTGAGCACTTGTTGTTTGTTCAGTCCTTCAGCTTTCAAAGCCTCAACAACCCACTGAAGATGTTCATAGGGACCATTGCCTGCCCCTACCTTGTTCTTATCATTTGCCTCCACTTTGCTAAGGGATTGGGTCGCTATATCAGAGCGGAACCCTGTTGTTGTCGACACGTCATTGCCCAGACTTGAGATAGCTTTAGGTTGGCCATTTTCAATTGCAACTCACCCCAAGATTGGGGAGCCTTTTGGCGTGAAATTTCTGACATGTGATGTGGTCAATGATGGAGCCAAAATCCCAAAAGCTAAATCTGCCACAGTTCTTTGCAAATCTTCGATCATGCTCACTAGCTTAGAAGTAGTGGGTTCATGGGTTTGAGATGATTGGGGTTCAAGAGCAATTGAGTAAGATTATTCCGATGCTTCTTTTCATGTGACTTTTCGAGATGATTTCTTCACTACCTATACCAAAGGAGATTATGGTTGTGTTCGAATGGGTAATGAAGGTTTGTCCAAAATTATTGGCATGGGTGATGTTTGCTTGGAAATAAATTTGGGCTGCAAGTTGTTGCTTAAAGATGTGAGGCATGTTCCTGACATTCGCCTCAATTTTGATCTCTACCAAGAAACTAGATGATGAAGGCTACAACAATAAATTTAGTGATGGAATATGGAAGCTCACAAAGGATTCTTTGGTGGTGGCTAAGTGCAAGAAGACTCATACACTTTATTTGATGTAAGGAAAAATTTGTAAAGGTGTTGTCAATGCATTTGAAGATGATACTTCTACCGAATTGTGGCACAATCGGCTTGGCCATATGAGTGAAAAGGGACTACAAGTTTTGTTCAAGAAAGAGCTTCTACCATGTTTGAAAGGTACACATCTTAAAACTTGTGTTCATTGTTTCGCGGGTAAACAACATAGAGTTTCTTTTCATAAAAATGTTATTTCTAGAAAATAAAATGTTTTGGAGTTGATTCATTTGGATGTTTGTGGACCTTTAAAAGTTAGAGCACATAGTGGTATACTTTATTTTGTTATTTTCCTTGATGATTATTCAAGAAAAGTTTGGGTTTTTGTACTAAAAATTAAAAATCAAGTTCTAGATGTATTTAAACATTTTTAGGCCATGGTTGAAAGAGAAACATGGCATAAATTGAAGTGCATCCGAACAGACAATGGTGATGAATACATTGGGCCATTTGATGAGTACTGTCGCAGCCAAGGTATTCGGCATCAAAAGATAGTTAAAAAGACCCTTTAACAAAATGGCGCCGCCGAGAGGATGAACTGCACCATTGTGGAAATAACAAGGTGTTTGCTTTCACATGCTAAATTGCCGGTTGACGTGATCAATTTGTCTTCTTCTTATCCTTTGAATGGTGATGTTCTCATAAGAGTTTTGACCGGCAAAGATGTGTCTTATGAGCACTTGAGAATGTTTGGTTGCCGAGCCTTTGTTCACCTTCCAAAGAATGAGAGGTCCAAACTTGATAGCAAGTCAAGACAATGCATTTTTCTTGACCATGGGCGTGATGAATTTGGTTATAGATTGTGGGATCTGGTCGACAAGAAAGTTATTCGAAGCTGTGATGTTGTGTTTCTTGAAGACCAAACAATTAAAGACTTTGGCAAAGGTGATCAACCGGAGCCAAAAACTAGTGATCTCACTGATATGGATCCATCTCCTTCATCTTCGGTGGATGATGAAAATGGGGGAGATATGCAGTTACCTATTGAAAATGTGGAGGATGATACTAATTCTAATGAACTTGAGCCAGAAATTGAGGAAGAACATCTAACTCAAGAACCGCCACCATAACTTGAGTTGAAGAAATCTACAAGGGACCGACAACCTTCGAGAAAGTATCCTCCCAATGAATTTGTGTTGATTTCCGATCAAGGGGAGCCCGAGAGCTACCAAGAAGTAATTGAGTATGCAAAGAAAGATGATTGGAAAAGGGCCATGAAAGAGGAGATGAATTCCTTACTTGAAAATCACACTTATGATTTAGTGACGTTGCCTAAGGGGAGGAAAATTCTGAAAAATAAGTTTGTTGAAGAATGATGGCAAGAATCCGAGGTATAAAACAAGCCTTGTTGTGAAAGGCTTTGGGCAAAAGAAAGGAATTGACTTTGATGAGATTTCTCGCCGGTTGTGAAGATGTGTTCTATTCGAGTTGTACTTGGCATGGCCACAAGTATGAACATTGAAGTTGACCAACTTGATGTGAAGATTGCATTTCTTCATGGTGATCTTGAAAAAGAAATTTACATGGAGCAACCGGAAGGTTTTGTGGAGAAAGCGAAAGAGAAATTTGTTTACAAATTGAAGAAAAGTTTGTATGGCCTCAAGTAAGCCCTGTGACAATGGTACAAAAAATTAGACTCTTTCATGATGAATAATAATTTTTCTAAAACCACTTCGAACCATTGTATGTTTGTGAAAAAAAATTCTGATGGTAAATTTATTATTCTTTTGCTTTATGTTGATGACATGTTAATTGTGGGTCAAGATTATACTATGATTAACAGGTTAAAATTAGAGTTGAGCAAGTCTTTTGCTATGAAAGATTTGGAGCCGGCAAAGAAAATACTTGGTATGAAAATTGTTTGTGATCGCAAAAAAGGGTTGATTTGGTTGTCTCAAGAAAGTTACACTAAGAAAGTTCTTGAGAGGTTCAACATAGATAAAGCAAAGCCGGTTGGTTGTCCACTTGCAGGTCACTTCAAGCTTATTTTGAATCAATGTCCTACAAATGAGAGAGACAAGGAAGAGATGCTGAAAATTCCTTATGCTTCAGTGGTTGGTTCTTTGATGTATGTCATGGTTTGTACAAGATAGGATATTGCTCACTCCGTTGGTGTGGTGAGTCGTTTTCTCTCTAATCCGGATAAAGAACATTAGGCAGCAGTGAAGTGGATTCTAAGGTATCTTCGAGCGACTTCGAAGGTGTGTTTGTGTTTTGGGAATGGTAAGCCAATGCTTGATGGGTTCACAGATTTCGACATGGCCGGTGATGTTGATTTTAGGAAATCTACTTCGGGATATTTGATGACATTTGCAGGGGGAGCTGTGACAATCTAAATTACAAAAATGTGTTGCTCTCTTAACTATCGAAATTGAATTTATTGCCATTACAGAAGCTTGTAAAGAAGAGTTATGGTTGGAAAAAAAAATTCAAGAGGTGGGTTTGAAACAATAAGGGTATGTGCTTTATTGTGATAGTCAAAGTGTTATTCATTTGAGTAAAAATTCTACTTTTTATTCGAGATCAAAACACATTGATGTGAGATACCATTACATTCGTGATGTGTTAAATTCGAAATTGTTGCAACTCAAACAGATTCACACAGATGATAATATTGCGGATATGTTGACTAAAACTTTGTCGAGGGACTAACATTTGAAGTGTCGAACTTTGGCGGATATGGTTGATGTCTTCACTTAAGTTGGTAGGTAGAGAATTGTTAGGTATACCTCCTTAGTAGAGTATAAGACCCAATTGGTTTATTAAAAGAATTTAATTTGGTTTGATGTTAGTTATAATATATTTTTAATATATTATGCCTAACTTTTGGAGGCTCAATGAGTATTTAATAATTTATTTGGTAACAATTAGAATTTTGATAAAAAAAATAAAAAATAAAAAAAGCCCAAAAGGTAACAATATTTTTGGAGTATTGTTTTATCTTGTAAAGTGTTGCAGCTGCTATAGATTATTGATCAATCAATTCGGTGGGTAGCAACATGGGGTGAAGAGCATTTGTACTCTGCTTTTGAAGATTGGTTTGCGAAATCAGTCTATGAGTTGTCTAGTGCTTGGGTGAGATTTTTGTGTTACACGGTGTGTGCTTCAAAGGATTGTTTGGGTCACAGATTTGATACAATTTGGGTTGTCTTCTATAATTTGTTTCGAAAACTTTTGTTCATTTATTTAGTGAAATATTTCCTCTTGATTATTTATGATTGTTTGGAATTTACTTAAGGGTGGTTTGTGAAACCATTCGTGTCCCGTTTATAATCGTTTGAAAACTTTTTGGTTGATAGTGGAATCGGATTTCGATCCTGTAGATGTACTTCACATTGAGAGAACCACGTAAAATTCATGTCATTGTTGATTTAATTTTTCCGCATTAGTTTTTATTCCCGTTGATTGATTTAGTTATGAAAAGTTATTTATTTTCCCTAACATTGTACACTTTTTTTTTTTTTTTCTTCAGAAAATGGTTTTCATAGAAAATGTTTTCCTTTATTTAGTTATGGTCTTGAAACTATATGCCAGTGGTTGCGGTGTTAGTGGTAGTGAAGTGTTGGTCGAGGTGGTAGCATGATAACATTGATAAAGTTTTAATTTGAAATATTTTTCATATTTCAAAAGTGAAAAATATATTTCATCAAAATAAGCTAGTTTTCTATTAATAAGGAAAAACGCTAATGGTGGAGGATAAAAATGTTTTCCGCCATACCAAAAAGCCAGAAAATGGCAAAAAAAAAAATTCCTGCTAAAACAACTTAAGCATTAATGAATTGAAGATGAAAAACAAGCAACATGAAAACAAGTGAGTTCGGAAAGTGGGGGAAAAGAGAAGAGAAGAGAAGAGAATAGATGCAGCTACACAACGTGGTTGGGTGACCAGAGGATGGAATAGGTGTGAAAATCAGTAGTAGGGTCGAACCACAGGTAGAACTGTTGCTCCCTTCCACCCCGACCTTGACCGAACGCATTGGTATGAAGAATGTATGGGTCACCACTCAAGTTTCCCAAGAATTCAATGTCAACCTCATCATGAGCTGATCCTTGTGATGAAAACTGTACAAATAATACACAATAACAACATTACATTTGACAATAAAAATTAGGGTTAATTACATTAATAGTCTCTATAGTTTGGGGTTTGTGTCACTTTGGTCCTTGACTTTTCAATTGTGACACAGTTGATCCTGAATTTTGAATCTTGTTCCAAATAAGGACAATTGAAAATATCATTAGATTTTTTAAGGGTAAAATCGTCAATTTGATAAAATATAAATTAATTTGACAAAAATAAATGTCAAAATAATATTTTTAATTTTTTAAAAATTATTTTTATACACCAATGATAAAATTATGTGAAATTAACAAAAATTACATGATTAATTTTTTTAAATTAATTTTACATGATCATCATCCAAACACATAATAAAAATTAATTTGGTAAAAAAAATAAATAAATGTCTAAAAAATTTATCAATTTTACATAATTTTATTTTTAGTAGGTAGAAATAATTTTTAAAAATTCAAAAATATTTGTTTGGCATTTTTTTTTGTCAAATTAGTTTATATTTTATCAAATTGACAATTTTACCCTTGAAAAATCTAATGATATTTTCAATTGTCCTTATTTAGAACAAGATTCAAAATTCAAGGTCAAATGTGTCACAATTAAAAAGTCAGGGACCAAAGTGACACAAGCCCCAAGCTATAGGGACTATTTGTGTAATTTGTCCTAAAAATTAAAGGCAAATTATATCGATAGTCTTTATATTTTGTTTGTTATGTCATTTTGGTTTTTATACTTTTAAGTAACTCAATTTTGACTCTTAATTTTAAATTGTGTGTGTTTGGTCCAATTGATAACACATTTAGTTTTTTTTTTTTTTTTTTATGAAAAATTATCAGTGAATTGATTGAAATTAACTCACTGAGTTCAACAAGTTTATAATCTTGCCTTAAAAAACATGACATATATCACTCATGTGCACATTTTTTTTATTAAAAAATGTAAGCAATTAGATTAAATTGAGACAAAATTATAAATTAAAGATTAAAATCGAATCAATTAAAATTATAAGAACCAAAATGATTCAAAAACCAAAACACAGGACTATCAACATAATTTGTCAAAAAATTAATTAATATTTGAATGGAAATGCAAATGACAATTTTTGAAATTTTTTTAAAAAATTTTGTTTAGTTCAAATTTTTTGAAAAAAAAAATTCCAAAATCACTTTCTCTCTCTTACACATCAATCATTCACTTTTTCTCTCTCCTCTCACATTCCCAATCACTTTTTCTCTCATACACATCTACTCAATTACTACAAAATATTAAATCATCTCAAACTCCCAAACTCTAAAACTATTGTCAAAATATACAATCAAACAAATTAAAAAAAATTCTAAACCCTCTCTCCAATTTTTTTTTTTTTTTTAATTTTTTTTTTCCTCAAAATACAAACCAACACGCCCTGTATCTCTTAGTTAGACTTTTGTGAGCTCACCGTGAGGCCAATTTTAATAATTCAGTTGCTTCATTTTGTATATCACTATGGGTAAATCAATCAATAAAATGTCAGATTCATTATAGTCATAGATTTTGATTATGTTGGTCTTTAAATCAATAAACACTACCAATCTCTCAAAAGATAAATATGTTGAAATCATATGACTACGCTTGTTGAATTACTCTAATTTTTTCTTTATCATATTTGTCTTCAAATAAATGGGACTAGAAATTTGTTTCAAGACAGATATGTTGGAATTGTATGGAAACTATTGTTCTATTAATAATTTATTTTGAAAAATAGTATACATGTAAATTTTTTAGATTTATTTTTTCAATTCAATGATGTGTAAGTAAAATAATTGATTGATAATTAACAAATATATGAGAAAGAGAAATAGTACATGAGAGTGATTAATTGATTAATCATTGTGTTTGAAAAGTGAGATTAATTTTTGAGTTTGAATAGCATTACTCACAAATTTTTAGAACTTACATGTAGCAGTCCAAAAAATGAACAAACAAAATAATAATAATAATAATAAAAACTGAAGTGTCATGAATGGGGATATGCTTTATTCCATAAATGAGGTCTTGGTGGTTGATAAAAACGGAGAGGTGGATGAACTAACATGTTCGGTCTGATTTGTTGGCTGAACTACTGTGTTGTTTGGACTGCTATGCTGTTTTGCCATATTCTTTTTGTTTTCTTGTTGAGGGTTTTAGCAAATGATATGATGGGTTTTTTGTGTCAATTTAGTTAGGATGATTTAGTCCTTTCTGATGTTTTGTGCACCCTCTTCTCTTTATTGATGTATTTGTGTGTACAACTTGTACTTTTCATGGTCATCAATAAAATTTCTTTTTTTGCCGATATAAAAAAAAAAAAATCATCACCAAAAATAGGTCTCATAATAGGCCCACAAGAAAAACAGCAAGATCTGTATATCATTTTTTATTTGAAAAATGGTTGAGATACCTAATTTATCACCCCTAAAAATTACCTAGTGATGTGTTTGAAAAGTGTCAAATTTTGATTTATTAAATATTTCATCATGTATGGCCTAATCTTAATGTCATATCATTAGAGATGATTTAAGGATGATAAATTAAAGAGATGTAGCATTGTTATTTTTATTGATAAACTCAATATACGTGTAATCACCCGCAAATTACGTGTCCTATATAGTATGGATTACAAGAGGAAAAATTATTAAGTACACCAGCAGTATTACGTGTCCATACTTCTTCACCAATCATCATTCATCATGCTCCTTTATATTTCTCAACCACTCAACACAAAATCATAATATTTCACTCTATTCACTAATCATAATACCATAAAATATTATATAATCGTATTCTCAGAATACCCAATAATCTTAGGAAAGAAGTATGTTTGCGCCCACCATAAGCATCGAACTCAATAGTCACCGGATCGTCCGTACCGTGCGAGTTGGCAATTTTATATTACATTATTATTATTGTTAGCGGTGAATTTTGATATGGTGTTGGGTTGCACAAAAATGTATTAAGAAAATGGTTGTTGAAATCTCAGCAGCTGAGTAGATTATATTATAATAATTGAACAAAACACATTTACTTCACATCCGCATCCGCATCCGCATCCAGTTGAAGAATGCTTCCATTAATTCCATTTCTAGGAAGATCGATATATGTGATAATAAGAGTTTTTTTTTTCTTTTAATATTCTAAAAAAAATAATAATTTAGAGAATTGACCAACATTTTAAATTATTTAGGAAACTAACTTGATTTTTGAAATTCCATTTTAAAAATGTAATTTTAAATTAAAAATTACATTTTTACCATACAATTTCAACTTGAAATCCCATGTTAAAAATGTGATATATCTTACTGAAATCCATGTCATCATAAAATTACATTTTCAACATGTAATTTCAAATTGAATCTGTATGTTGAAAATGTGATTTCATTTTAAACTTGCATTTTCAAAATGAAATTTCAAAAAACATGTTAGTTTCCCAAATAATTTAAAAAATAGTTCAATTCTCAAAATTGTTTTTTTTTTTTAAATATTAAAAAAAAAAAAAAACTCGTGATAATAATATGCAAACTCATTCTAATCTTTAAATATTTACTGGAAAAATTAACCCCAAAAAAAAAAAAAAAAACACTAAGATTTGATCATTGTAACAAAATAAATTATGAATTTTAAATTTTTTAAATTTAAATCTTAAATTTGTTTTCAATCTGAACCATTTGTTTAATTATGTAAAGTAAAATTGACTAAAAAATAGGTATTTTAGTCGTTGAACATAATAAAAATTAGTATTTTAGACATTTTATGTAATTATGTTAAGTTTAATGACTAAAATACTAATTAGTTTTTTTTTGTCATTTTTAGTTAACGAAAATAAACAAATAGTTTAAATTGAAAAACAATCAAAATATTAAAATTTAAACTAACAAAATTAAAATTTTATTTTATTACAAGATCAAACCCTAAGTTTTTTTTTTGTTTTTTTTTTTGTTTTTTTTTTTTTAATTTTTTTTTTTTATACAATAGTCTCATATTTCTTTGGTAATTATGCTAAACTCATGCTTAATTATGTTTCCCTTCTCTATGAAATAATAAGGATACAGTTTCCTAATCATTGATCGTCTGCTTGTTTCAGAATAAATAAATAAATAAATAAAATTCCAATCAAATTACCAAAGTAGTTAAATTTTGGCACAGTTACATAAATAACCTCAAGATTTTAACCTTATAACAAAATAAACCTTCAGCTTTTAATTTTTTCAATCTAAACTATAATCTTTTTATTTGTTTTAAATTTAAATCATTTGTTTATTTCTTTTTAAAGTAAAATTGACCGAAAAATTGGCTTTTGGTCATTAAACTCTATGTAAATATTCATAAAATGTCTAAAATATACTTTTTATCGAGTTTAATGACTAAAATATCTTCTTTTTTTTTATTGATTTTACTTAATAAAATAGACAAATAGTTTAGATTAAAAACATATCAAAAGTTTAGGATTTAAATTGATAAAATTAAAAAATTAGAATTTATTTTGTTACAACACTCAAACTCTGAGTTTTTTTTTATAATTTCCCCTTAAATTTTCTTACTTGTATCAATTACTCATTTAAAATTTCAATTATGATATATTTATCCTTTAATTTATAAATTTGTACCAAGATAAACCAATTAAAGGGAGGAACATAAAGGGTATTTTAAACATTACACCTAACGCAACTCACTGATTAGTTAGTTAAACTATCAATTTAGTAAAATATAGCCACCCAACCTGAAGAAAAATCTCCCTAACAGTATTTTCATCAAACTAGTTCAATTTTTATTACATTTTAGTTAAGAAGTTACTTTCTTTCTTCTTCTTTTTTTTATATTTTTTATTTTGATAGATTATATTTTAAATACACTCTCCAACAAACTCTCTATCATTTTGACATGCTATTTAAACATTTTTTTTTTATTAATTTTAATTTAAAATTATTTTTTATAAACTCTACCTAACTAATTCCAAAGCATCAAAAGTGATATTTTTAGGGCTTTTGGTCCAAAAGTCCAATTTTAAATTTTTTAGTCTAAAAGTCCACGCGCTTTTTCATTTTGTCCATGAGGGCATCCTTCTACAAAATGACCAAACTACCTATTCACTTGTTGATCACGTTTCTATAAGCAATTCAATTTCTCTCTGTCTCTCTCTCTCTCTCTCTCTCTCTCTCTCTCTCTGACACACACACATACACACACACATCCTCACTCTTCTCTCTCTCAAAACAATGTCCAACTGCATCATCAACACGGTGTCGACAAGGTTGAGAGGTGGCGTAGGCAGTGATTGAGGTGGCTGAGACATACAAATTGTGCACATGAGACTCCTCTAATCTCCACTCCTAGCTACAAAAGAAAATTGACCTAGATAGAACTCCAAAATACTCACTCCAAACTTATGTACGCAATCATCCCAACCGTCGAGTTACACAGATCTATCATCTGAGACAACACTCTAGAAAACCAAAATCAGCAATCTTTACATGTTTTCAAGAATTAATCAACAAATTTGAAGGCTTAGTGTCTCTGTGAACGATCTTATGTTTATTTTTTTTTAAGAATTGTTTGGCTAGTAACTTATCAATTTAATAAAAAAAGAAATACGAACAAACACAATAAGAAAATAATATTTAATAAGAATAAATTAGAATAAAGAGTTTGATGCAGTAGGTGCTAAAAGGTGAGTAGCTAAAATAATAAAATAGTTTTAATTTAACTAAAAAATTGAAGAGTTTGGTGTGGATGCTCTAACAGTATTTTCATCAAAGCAGTTAAATTTTTATTACATTTTAGTTTAGAAGTTACTTTCTTTTTCTTTTCTGTTTTTAGTATTTTTTATTTTGATAGTACATATTTTAAATACACTCTCCAACCAACTCTCTATCATTTTGACATGCTATTTAAACATTATTTTTTTTTATTAATTTTAATTTAAAATTATTTTTTATAAACTCTACCTAACTAATTCCAAAATATCAAAAGTCATGTTTTTAGGGCTTTTGGTCCAAAAGTCCAATTTTAATTTTTTTTTTAGTCTAAAAGTCCACGCGCTTTTTCATTTTGTCCATAAGAGCATCCTTCTACAAAATGGCCAAACTATCTATTCACTTGTCGATCACGTTTCTATAAGCAATCCAAATTTTTTTTCTTTTTCTCTCTCTCTCTCTCTCTCTCTCCCTCCCTCCCTCTCTCTCTCATACATATACACATCATCACTCTTCTCTCTCTCAAAAAAATGTCCAGCTGCTTCATCAACACGACGTCGACAGGGATGAGAGACAGCGTAGGCAGTGATTGAAGGGGCTGAGACATACAGATTGTGCACATGAGACTCCCCTAATCTCCACTCCTAACTACAAAAGAAAATTGACCTAGATAGAACTCCAAAATACTCACTCCAAACTTATGTACGCAATTGTCCCAAAACTGCCGAGTTACAAGGATCTATCATTTGAGACAACACTCTAGAAAACCAAAATCAGCAATCTTTACATGCTTTCAAGAATTAATCAACAATTTCGAAGGCTTAATGTCTCTGTGAACGATCTTATGCTCGTGGAGATAGTATAGGCCAGAGAGAAACTGGAGAGAGATATTGGCGAGGTATGAGTCGTTGTGGATAGACTTAACGTTGAAAGATCCACCATCCATGTCATGACCCGAATCCGCCAGTAATCATAAGTTTACCTACGGCCTCAAACAATATCAAACGTATATTATGATAGTAATGGGGCCAAAACAGAAGCAAACTTAAAATTTTTTTCCAAAGAGCTATGCTTACATGGCACATCAAAACATCTCACATATATCCATTAATAACTCATACCGAAAAACAAACTTAGAATCTTGCACGTACAAGATCATTCAAACTTATAGACAGCCAAACCAAAAGTTTATATGCATAAGTGATCCAACGGAACCACCAAGGTAGTAAGGTGCAAAACAGAAGGACAAGTATAAGAAACAAAGTCTCGTACGTCAGATGTTCAGGCTGACTCCACAAAACTTGACTTATTCGCACACCATTTACTGAGGCTGGGTTTGGACATCTCTTTGCTCACCTACATACATATAAATGAGAGTGAACGAAAGCCCAGTGAATAATATCAAAATAAAGAAGTTACATGAATGAAATTCTTAACAAACATATCAAACGGCCTTAGGCCCATTCATATTTCTATCCAATACATCAAACGGCCTCAGGCCCAAACATATCAAACGACCTCTGACCCATCATGTCAAACGGCCTTGGGCACAATTCATTCTTATCAAACGGCCTCGGACCCAATTCATTCATATCAAGACGGCCTCGGGCCCAATTCATTCATGTGCATAACGAATACTCGTTCACAATTCAAATTAACAAATCCATGAAACTTATACAGAAGTAAGCATTTTGGAAAGTAGCATACTTGAAAATATCTTTACTAAGATATTACTCATAGTGTTCTATTGATAGATTTGCCCTTACGCTTGACCTTACACATTTTATAACATATTGGGTCACAAGCGATCCAATCCGTTTTTAATTTGTTTATTTCTTTTAGGCCTCTTTCTTATCCTTTTCGTTCATTTACAATGTTCATTGCATGCATAAGAGTTCTTAGAAATGAAAGAGAACGGAAAACGAAACGTAAAATAACTTTTCAAAATTTATGAAACAGGGCTCTTCGCTCGAGTGTAGCTTTGGTCGCTTGAGCAGCCTGTAAAACTCTGTAAAAGTATTGGTTGCATGCATTTTATGCCGAGCAAGACTTCTGACACTCGAGCGAGGAGCCTTGCAAAATAGGGTTTGCTTGAGCGCACACTTTGTCGCTCAAGCTACAGAACAAATCTCTACAAAACTTCTGGGAGCTTGGTTTTTACGCTCGAGTGAGGCTTTCTTTGCTCGATGCGGACAAGTCAAATTTTGGAATTTCCAATATTCTGTTTGAAGTTCAAATCACAATTTCAAAGGTCCAATTCATGTATAAAACACTCAAATATGTAAGTACACTCCCAAAAACATATATTTGAAGATAACTCGCAACCATAGGTCAAAATTCCATGGGTTTAACAAATTTCAAACCATAAACTTTATATATACACAATTAATGTTTTGTATCTTGCATGGACAAGCTCCTAGGCTTGAAATTAAGCTTCAATATGTGAAAATTCTTACATGCATGTGCCAAACAAACCGTCAATACAACATGATCAACATGCTTCACATTCAAACATGCAATTTATGGCTAATCCTCACATGCATGTACATATTAACTTCAAATTCATTATAATCAACTCAATTCTTGTTCTTAATTACACATCTTGCTTGAATTCACTTAATTATAAACTTAAACTCATGGGTTTGAGTTCAATTACTCACATAGGAGCTCCAATCTTCCAAATTCTAGCTAGTTCTTAAGTTAACCTTCTCAAATTTCAAGCTTGTTGCTTAATTTCACAATTTTTGCCTTCACTCTCTCTCTAGAACCGTCCCTCTCTCTCTCTAGAGTGTAATCTCAACCAAGTAAAAAGAAATGAGCTCAAAGATTGAGCATAAGTGTAAATTAGGTCACTTATATAGGCTTGCCTAATCAATTTTGATTAAGGCTAATTAATTGAGCTTAAATTAATCAATTTAATCTAATTAATTCGGTCCGAATCAATTTTTAATTAAATTTCACCATAGGCTTTAAAAATCACGCTAATCACAATGGTGCAAACAATTTCAGTTTCTGTAACCTCTACGGTCTTCAATTTTCAAATTATACTAGTAAGTTGGACAGATTTTTCTACGGTAAACAGATATAGTTTCAAAAACATAAATAATCACATAGTTATCACCGAAATCGTACTAAGCATATAATCACAATCGTAATTAAGGTTAATTAACATAACACAAAACAGGGTTATCACAATCTTCTCCCCTTTAGAAAGTTTGGTCCTCCAAACTTATTTCACCTTCGTCCGGAAACAAATATGGATAGCATAGCCGCATCTCATCTTCTTTTTTCCATGTAGCGTCTTTCCCATAGCGTTCTTTCCATTCTACTTTCACCATTGGGATGGACTTATTTCTCAACTGTTTCACTTGCCGGTCAATGATTCATTCTGACCATTCTTCGTATTTCATATTCTCATCAAGTGCTATCCGGTGGTAATCAATTACATGGAATGGATCTCGGAGATAACCCTTCAACATCGATATATGAAATACATTGTGCATTTGTTCGAATCCCATTGGCAAAGCGACTCCATAAGCAGCTATAGACACCCTATTTTGACCGACCTTAAGACTCAGACATCATCATTTGTGCACGCGATGATTGCGCATGTTTGTGCTTGTTTCAAGCGCCCGAAGGTCTTAGCTGAGTGCCTTATCTTTGAACCTCTTAAGCCTTTGTGTTTTTGCCTTGGTTTTTGGGCCAAACCTTGATGCCTCTTGCCTAGGGAGAGGGGAGAGGACCTTACCGGCCACTTGTGGCACTTGCCGGCCACTTTTCTCCCTTGTAGGCCACTTAGAGTGGCCGTTCGGCTAGGAGAAGTGGCCGGTCGACCACCTTAACTGGCTGGCAGCCACTTTTTTCCTCCTTTTTAGATATTTTTAGATCTTTTGAGCTAGCTGTGGCTCACTGAAACTCATCATCCATACACGTGTATGGAGGGATGGATAAAGCCTTTTGCTTGTTTTCTCTATATGTTAAGAGGATCAGAAAAAGAAGATATAGTGGTGTCTCTGATATTTCTGTTATAAGGAACCCAACGAGGATGCTCTTATCTATTCAAAATTTGAACAGATAAAGGAAAGAATTAAACAAATATGGGGGAAAAAAATTGAACAAATCTGTTTCAACAAATAAAAAAATTAAACTACTATTTTAACAGATAAAAAAATAAGACAGTGAGAAATTGAACAGATAGGAGGAAAATTAAGTAGATAGAAAAAAAATTGAATAGATAGATATAACTCTAAACAGATAGGTTCTAAAAAAATGAACAGATAAATTTTGTTTAACAGATTGATTAAGGGGTAAAATTGAAAATAAAATGTCATTCAAAATAATAAAATGTACTTCTTACCTAACTATTTCACAAAACGTGGACTTCTCACCTAATAAAACAATATCCATTGGACCTAATGCCTTACACAATTGCTAAATTGGATTTTTTTAACAATTTTCTCTATTTTTTAAATAGTTGACTAACCCAAACCACAACCTATATTTATTAAACCAAATTCGCCAAAACTAAAATAGCTAACTTAATAATTAGTTTGATGGAGTTGAAATTTAATAATTTCCTTACAATTTTAACAAAAGAATAAAAATAACTAACTTGATAGAGATGCTCTAACAGACTAATCAACAGTTTTAGTTAAAGTAGTTTTGTGAATTGTAATTAGCTACTTTTTTTCAGACACTATTTAGGCTCTGTTTGGAATGTGGGTTTATTAGCTATTTTAGCCACACAAAAAAAAAAAAAAAAGACTAAAATAGCCAATAACACAAAATGTTACATCTATAATCATTTTATTTTTTTCTTTCATAACCATCAATTCAACTACCAAAAAAAATAGAAAATCAAAAAATCAAATCAAACATGTGGGGGCTGAATAGATTATTGCATAGGTTAGCCGAATAACTTAAGAAGGAAATCAAGTCATTTACTATATGGCTCTCTCCTGGAGGGACAGAGGTCGAATGACCAGATCGGCCGAAGAATCAGGTGTAAATCGGGCTGAATATGAATAGGTAACTGAATGAGCGGTTGTTCGTTGGACGAAAGGTGGGCCCAACCATCAACATCAAGGACGACTATAAATAAGAAGAGCATCAGCTAAAAAAGATGTGTGTGAGAACAAGACTAACTTTAGATACAAGCTACCAAGAGAGAATACACTGACTTATCCGTTGGAGTGCTAATTCCGGCACCCCCGACCGGAGTGTTCATTTATTTTCAGGTGACTAGCTGAGGATCAAGAGCGCCTTACAGGATCCAGAGAGTATTTCCAAACCACTTCTCCACAATTGGCGCCGTTTGTGGGAATACTCTAGTACATCCATGGCGGGCATGACGGAAGATCCTCCGGTAGTCACTGATGACCTTATGCCACGAGATGACACCACTCCAAGCAACATGCTTGGGCCAGAGAATATTACCGCACGAAGGGCCTTGAACTTTGACTCAGTTGCCCAGACTTCACCATTGACTTCAGCACAAGAGACAATGCAAGCAATTACGGATCAGGCGAAGCAAAACGAACAGAGGTTAGAAAACATGATAGTTGAGAACGAGCGCCTTCGACAGGATTTGGCCTTGGAGGTGGCAAAATCCCAACAGGCCGCGGGCTAAGATCAGGGACGACCTCTGAGAAAGGATAACCAACGACCTCAAGTTCAGCGACATGATAGTGGCAGTGATTCTGACTTATCGTCCCCAGAATCCAAAAAGAAAGGACGAGTCGAAGTCTCCAATTCTTCCGAAGGCAGTCCGCGTCTACGGAATAAGCGAAGAAGAAATGATTCAGACGAAGAGGGATCAACATGACCCTTTGTGCGACGGATTGCAAGGGTAATGCTACCCAAAAAGTTCAAGGCTCCATCGTTCATCCTATACGATGGAAAAATGGACCCCACTGATCACATTCATCATTATAAACAAGCCATGATGCTTCATGCAGACGACGAGGCCCTCATGTGTCGAATATTTCTGAGCAGTTTGGGACCATTGGCCGTCAGATGGTATTATAAATTGGAATCGGCATCTATTAAAAGCTTCCATCAACTCCAAAAATCCTTCAGGGCAAGGTTCATCACCAATGAGGTCCAGTCAAAGCAGGACGATTCCCTCTGGGCAATGCAAATCCAACCAGGGGAAACCCTTACGTGCTCATTCGGTGCTATTGGGAATGCTTTAACCTAGTAGATAATGCCTGCAATGACTCCATGGCTATCACGGCCTTTAAAATGGGATTGCATCTCCATAGTGCCCTCCGTAGCTCCTTGACCAGAAGGCCCCCCAAAACAGTTTGGTCGCTAATGAAGAAAGTCGAGGAATACTGCAAAAGTGAAGATGACGCCCCTGCGAGTCAAAGTCGGGCACAAGGCCAACAAGACGGCCCCATCTGAAATCGTTCAGCCGATAAATTCTGTACCATCGCGGAGCCCTGAACCACGGAATTGGGCTAAACGAGACAAAAGACGAGATTCGCGTCCGATCAAATGACCAATGTTCACACCGAGCTAATGAACAACTTCAAGTGGATAGCAGGCGCATAAGGCGTGCAGACAAGAAATATATGGAGTTGTCGGAGCCGATCGGCACAATTATGTCCAAAGTTCAACACCTTCCGTTCTTTAAATGGCCACCCAAGATGGTGGGACCTTCCGACACGAGGAGACGAGATAGGCGGTGCGAATATCATAAAGACCACGGTTATGATACTGATAGTTGCTATGCGTTGAAGGATCACCTTGAGGAGTTGGTACAAGACGGTCGGCTTAAGCAACATGTCCAAAAAAACAACCCAACCAAAACAGTTGCTTTACGGCAGGATTCACCTCCACCCAGCGTAATCCATATGATATATAGCTTGCCGACGGCATCCGCGGTACATATAATTTAGTCGCATCCAAACCGCCAAAAGCAAATCACACCAGCGAAACGGCTCCATGAAGTTGCGAGTATTACTTTCGATGATTCTGATTTGGTCAGCGTAATGCTCCCCTACAATGATCCATTGGTCATCGAAGTAGTAAATTGATTCACCGTTGAACGTGTTCCCATTGACTAGGGGAGTACTTTAGAAGTTATGTACTACAAGACCTTCGTCAAACTCGGCTTCACTGAATTGGACCTGTCTCCAGCTCATTATCTGTTATTCGGCTTCAACGCTAATCCGGAATATCCGTTGGGCAAAATCACACTATCAGTTCGGGCAGGCTCCCGATCAGTGGATGTAGAATTTTTGGTTGTCAAGCTTCCTTTGTTGTATAATCTCATCATGCGACGAACTTGGCTGCATACCATGCAGGCCGTGCCAAGCACCTATCATCAACTACTTCAATTTCTGAATGAACGCAGCATTGAGCAAATTCAAGGTTCCCAGAAATCGGCGCAGGCATATTTTCTTCTTGCCGCAAAGACACCAAGAGAGCTGGAAATGAATTCGATTGAGGTGCTGGACCGAGAGAGTCTCGACGACGTTGGGCGGCCCCCAAGTGAAAAGGCAACCGGAGCCCTGGATCGGGTTGAAATTGACGGGAATCCTGACAAGTTCTTCATGGTCAGTGCCTCCCTGAGTAAAGTCAACAGGCAGAAGCTAATTTCCTTCCTACTCGGCAACCTTGATGCATTTGCATGGTCACCATATAAGATGCCGGGGGTGGATCCATCTGTGTCTCAGCACCGCTTAAACGTTGATCCCAAATGTAAGCCGATTATTCAGAAAAGCCGGCGGTCGGCCGCAGAACACACTGCTGCCGTTGTTGAAGAAGTTGACCGGTTGCTTGATACCGGGGCAATCGGCGAAGTAACCTATCCTATATGGCTGTCGAATACTGTGGTTGTAAAGAAGAAAATGGAACTTGGCGTGTTTGTGTGGATTTCACTGACTTAAACAAAGCTTATCCCAAGGATTGTTTTCCCCTCCCCAGAATAGACCAACTCGTAGATGCAACGGCACATCATCAACGTATGAGCTTCATGGGTGCTTACAGAGGCCACATAAATTGCCATGCATCTGGAGACCAAGACAAAACTACATTCCTCACCCCAAGAGGAACCTATTGCTATAAGGTTATGCCTTTCGGGCTGAAAAATGTGGGGGAAACCTACCAAAGACTAGTCATTGCCATGTTCAAGGAGCAACTCGGCCGTACTATGGAAGTGTACATCGATGATATGGTGGTCAAGTCCAAAGAAGAGCAAACTCATCTAGCCGATCTGGAAGAGACATTCGTCATTCTTCGGAAATACAAAATGAAGCTGAATGCTTCCAAATGTGCTTTTGGCATTGGATCCGGCAAATTCCTTGGCTACATTGTTAACCACCGCGGAATCGAAGCCAACCCGAGGCAAATCACAGCAATCCGAGAACTCGGCTCTCCTCGATCGGTCAAAGAGGTTCAGAAGCTGATGGGATTGGCTGCCGCACTCAACAGATTCATCGGTCGTTCCACAGATCGCTGTCGGCAATTTTTTCATACCTTTCGGCAGGGTAAAGCTTTTGAATGGACCCCCGAGTGCGAAGCCACTTTGACGGTTTAAAAACATACCTCCAATCAATTCCACTCTTGACAACACCTTTGGTAGGTGATCCGCTCATTTTATATCTGGCAGTTTTCGACTGGGCCGTCAGCATCGTACTGTTAAAGGAAGAACTAGGAGAGCACGACCAGTTTATTATGTGAGAAAAGAAATGGTTGACACCGAAACACGTTACCTTCCATTGGAAAAACTCGTCCTTGCTCTCGTCATGGCAGCAAGAAAACTGATGCATTACTTTCAGGGGCATACCATTGGGGTACTAACGGACTACCCCCTCCGCTCAGTACTCCATACTGCAGAAGCATCAGGTCGCGTTTCAAAATGGGCTCTCGAACTCGGCCCGTACAATATTTAATTTCTGCCCAGAACTTCAATCAAGGGGCAAGTGCTCGCCGACTTTGTGGCCGAATTCACTGGATGTCTGGCCGACTTCACGTCTGATCAAATTCAACCTAAGCTAAACTAGAAGATTTACGTTGGGGACATTTGGCAGTTGTATTGTGACGGATCATCCAACCAACGTGGCAGTGGGGCGGGCATAGTGATCATGGCTCCCGACGGGGCAATAATCGAGTAGGCTGTCAAACTGGGCTTCGAAACATCGAACAATGAGGCCGAATACGAAGCATTGTTAACCAGCTTAAGGAACGCACATCTCCCTGGTGCTCGGCATCTACTTGTCTTCTGTGACTCAAAGCTAGTCATCAACCAATTGAAGGGGGAATACGCAGCCAAAAATAACCGTATGGCAGCTTATATGAAAACGGCGAATTCTTTGCTGACAAAATTCGACCATCATGAATTAAATCAAATAACCCGGGATCAGAACACACATACAGATGCCCTGGCTTGCCTAGCCTCTGCCATCAACTCAGAAATTAAGCGGACAATTGAAGTAGGATTCATCCCTGAGCTGAGTGTTGCCCCCTCAGAGTCAATTAAAATGAATATCTTAGAATCAGGTCTAAGTTGGATGGACCCCATCACTGCATTTCTATCTTCCGAAACAGCTCCCGACGGACAAGAAAGAAGCGCACAAACTGCGAAACAAAGCCCTGTGTTATTACTTAGATCCATAAGGAAAGCTATACAAAAAATTCCTTTCTGGCCCATACCTAGAATGTGTTCATCCAGATAAAGTCAAAGAACTCTTGACTGAAATACACGAAGGTAGTTGTAGTGCCCATTCTGGTGGGCGTTCTTTGGCTCATCGAGCTGTAACACAGGGATACTACTGGCCGACCATGAGGACTGATACCGAGTGTTACGTTAAGAAATGTGAACAGTGCCAGAAGTTTTCCTCTTTAACCCATTTGCCTGCCGAAGAGTTGAGCTCAATCACCAGTCCTTGGCCGTTCACTCAATGGGGGCTTGATATCATCGGGCCATTACCACGGGCCCCAGGTAACAAGCGATTCTTAATTGTCGCGACAGATTACTTCACAAAACGGGTCGAAGCGGAGGCACTAACACACATTCGAGATTCTGATGTTAGGCATTTTGTATGGAAAAATATCATAACACGATTCGGCATTCCAAGAGCACTCATTTTAGACAACGGCACCCAGTTTGATTGTGGCGCATATCGAGAATTATGTAGCACGTATGCTATTCGGCTCTATTTCACCACCCCGGCTTATCCACAGAGCAATGGTCAAGCTGAAGCCTCTAACAAAGCCATCTTGGACGGCATTAAGAAGATGCTGAAGAAAGCTAAAGGAAGATGGGCCGAAGAATTGGCCAGTGTGTTGTGGGCTCATCGCACTACTCTGAGGCGATCCACTGGGGAAACGCCGTTTGCTTTATGCTTTGGAACCCAGGCAATCATCCCCTTGGAGATCAGCCTCCCAACCTTGAAATCGAAACTTTTTGAGATGGGGGGAAATGACATGATGTTGGCCTTGGATTTGACTCTGATTGAAGAACGACGAGACCGTGCCCTTGCATCCATGGCACAGTACCAGCAACAGCTCGCTAAGTCATATAATCAACGTATTCAGCTACGCCGTTATACACCAGGAGAATTGGTCCTCAAGAAAGTACTTCCCGCTGCCAGGAATCCGGCTGACGAAAAACTGGGTCCTAACTGGGACGGCCCCTATCAGACTAATTCGATCGGAGGAACAAGAGCATATCGACTCAAAGACATGGATGGAAGAAGCTTGCCGCGCCCATGGAACTCCACTCATTTGCGCAAGTTTTATCATTAACTTGTACAGCAAGACAGCCTATTTTGATTTTACGCCGTATGTATCTTTATTCTTTTCAATATAATGTCCTCTTTCCCAGCGAGTTCTGATTGTTTGAAAAAGCCTCCGAATTCGGAGCGCCCTTTGTGAATAACACGTTGGGCCAACAGAAAAAGCCTCCGAATTCGGAGCGCCTGTAATAACCCTCACCACTGTTAACCAATGTTCTGAAAACCGGACCGGTGAGCGAACCAGAAAAGGGACCGGGCGGACGGGTCACCGGTTCAACCGTCGGGTCAAAGCGGTCGAACCGTGACGTCATAATTAATATTATATAATTAAAAAATATAATTAAAAATTATAAATAAATAAAAATATATATAAATACTCAAATAAAAATAAAAATTGTTGTATAATATTTATTAATAATATTTAATAAAGTCATAATTGATAAAAAAATCACTTGTTTTAAAAAAATTAAAATTTTTAAACATTCCCCTCCAAACAATTGATTGAATGTTAAGTTTAATTTTGGAGGGAAATGAATTTTCAACTCTCCCTCCAATCAATATGTTTCAAATAATTTGATTGAATCCACATAGAATTTTGTAGGTTCTTTTTGAAAAATCTTTTTCCTATAAATAGGAATAGACTTTCATAATTTTCTCCAACTTCCAATGAGACTCTTCCTTATGAGAGGAGACTCTTGAAGTAAGAATTTTTAGTCAAAATTTTAAAATATATTTAATATATATATTATAAATATATAAGAAAGAAAGAAAGAAAAAGAAAAGAAAGAAAGAAATTAAAAAAAAAGAAAAAAAAACGCCGGTCCAGCTCGTCAAAACCCAGTCCGGGTCACCGGTTATACCGGTTCGACCGCCGGGTCCGGCGGTTTTCCAATTTTAGGCCGGTTTTGCTCTAAGTCCGGTTCTAAGGGGTTGACCGGACCGGAACCAGGCCCGGTTCCCGGTCCAACCGGTTCGACCGGCCGGTCCGGTCCGGGTTTCACAACATTGCTGTTAACCGATAAACTACTGATTACTGCCAAACTGAAACTGATTATGATTGATAATTGGATTGATTGAAATACCGAACTGACTGACTGAAATCTGGAACTGAATTGACGGAGTGTATTTGTTAAATTGCATATCTATCTGTTTGACTGTTTAAATTATCTATTCATGTTTTTGTGTTTGAACTGCCAATTGAAGGCCTTATCGGCGGCCGAAACTGAAATTGATTGATGTTTTATGATCATTGGAAATTATGTGATTTTATGGTGTATTTATCTGAAATTTGATTTAGTAAGATTAAACTAGATTAAATGGTGTCAAATTGCACTAATTGGCTTTATTTACATTGGTGCCACTTAGTGGCCCACTACATGGACCATTGTTGAGCCTTATTACACTCTATACAAAACATTTCATCAGCCAAGTCCCTTGTTTTTGCCAACCAAGAGAGAGTGAGGGAGAGAATTGACTTGTTCTTGAGTGAATTGAGTTCAAACTTGGAGATTTACTTGAAATTGGAAGAGTTGGAGTGTTAATTGCTAAATTAAGCTTCCTTGCCTATAATTCAAGACCTAAGGTAGCGTAATTACCCTCTTGTTTATGATTTGAGCTTGTTCTTACATGATTCATGTCAAAATTTGTGGATTGAGTCATGAAATAGCCTCATATGTTGATTTGAGTTAGAATTCATGCATGCATGTTTGTGTTGTTGGCTTTTGAGTTGTTTTCATGGCAAATTGTTACATGCATGTCCAAGTTCTAGTTAAGGACCATGTTATCATCTTGTTTTTGAATGGTTTGGCTCATTAGAGCATGAAATTGAAGTTTGAAAGTGGTCTAAATTCATGCATGTTGCATTGAAGTCATGTTCATGAAAATTGGTTTGAAAAATGTATTTAATTGAACTCCCTTTGGGCTTTGATTTCTCAAATTGAGTTTTCAAACATGTTGTTCTATGAGTTTACAACTGTTTTCCAGAAAATTAGCCCAAAAGGATCGAATTTAATGCTTGGGAGTTGAGTTTTGAGCTTGAGGTTCAAATCTGGAAATTCCAGATTTTGAACTCATGCTCAAGCGGAGATACTAGCGCTCGAGCGTGAAATTCGTGCTCCCAGTACTTTGCACTGTTTTGCAGTCCGCTCGAGCGGAATAATTGACACTCGAGCAGGACCTTGTGTCTTACGCTCGAGCGGGTGTCTAGCTCCCGATCGAGCATGATTTTCACCTATCCAGTACTTTTGCCCTATTTTGCAGAACGCTCGAGCGGGAAATACCACGCTCGAGCGGATACCTTTGTTTGCATTCACGCTCGAGCGGGTAAACACACGCTCGAGCAGGACTCTGTTTTTTTGAAAATTCTGAAAATGTTTTCTGAGTGCATCTTTGCATCCTCATTTCATCCTAGGCATTCTTAGGCCTAGTTTAAGACATCTTAATGAGGATATAGATGTAGAACCACACCAAGGCAAATTAGGGATTAAGTTATTGTTTTCCCAACTGTGTAGCATAGTGTGTGTTCAATCTGTAACTGTGTAGGGTTGGCTTCCGAGAAAACGCTCTAGCTTACTATAGCCCAAAACTCTGTGAGTAACAATTGTGTAAAGATATGTTCAACTATTTCTGACTGTTTAACTGAATTGCTGTCTGAACTGATACTGTTAATTGAATGAATGTATGTCCTATATTCTGAACTGTATTGTGGCATCCTTAGCAACTACTGTTTACTGTTACTGCTACTGTTACAGAGATCTCTGTCGGCTCTGTCGGTTCCCTTGTTGGAACCACTACTGTTTACTGATTGATGGCCATCATTGACTGTTCGGTCTTCTAAGACCTACTGTACTGTTTGGTCTTTTTAGACCTATTGTTTACTGTACTGTTATGCTAATGGATGTACCACATATGACTGTTTTGACTGAATGACTGATATACTGAATCAATTGAACTGTTTTCAATACTGCAAAGGACATTCATTCTGAAACTCTTTACGCATTATGTTATTCACTAGGCTTTAGCTCACTGTTTATATATATATGTAGGTGTTCAGGCACCAGACCGTTGCTAGAGGCATCGGGGTTAACTCCAGTTTTGTCAAGCTAACCACTGTGCCTCACTGCGAGGTTCCGAGTCTGCCAAGCTATGGCTTTGGGGTGTTTTATTTTCCCCCGTCTGTCTCTGTATTTGTTTTGTAATAACTGTGTAGACTATTACTGTACTGTTTCATAAGGATTAGGCCCCTGTTCTGATCGACTGTAAATGTTGTATATACTGTTTGTACTGTCCATGTATATGTGAGAAAAGTCTTTTTGCATACAGACTGTCACAGCTCATTGGACATTATTTATTTACTGTATTGGCTTCCGCCATGCCCCTGACGTCTGTTGTAGCTCTGTTTTACTGTTCTACTGTTAAGCAGGCCTTCGGTAATCTCGGATTACTGGCCGGTTACGGTACTAAACCCATAGGGGCGGGCTTGGGTCGTGACAGCGCCCTTCGTGAATGACACGTTGGGCCAACACAAAAAGCCTCCGAATTCGGAAGTGCCCTTCGTGAATGACACGTTTGGGCCGAATAAAGCCTCTAAATTCGGAGCGCCCTTCGTGAATGACACGTTGGGCCAACACAAAAAGCCCTCCGAATTCAGAGTGCCCTTCGTGAATGACACGTTTGGGCCGAATAAAGCCTCCAAATTCGGAGCGCCCCTTCGTGAATGACACGATCGGCCAACACAAAAAGCCTTCGAATTCGGAGCGCCCTTCGTGAATGACACGTTGAGCCAACACAAAAGGCCTCCAAATTCGGAGCGCCCTTCGTAAATGACACGATCGGCCAACACAAAAAAACCTCCGAATTCAGAGGGCCCTTCATGAATGACACGATCGGCCCACACTTCGTGAATGACACGATCGGCCAACACAAAAAAGCCTCCGAATTCGGAGCGCCTTCATGAATGACACGTTTAGGCCAACACAAAAAGCCTCCGAATTCGGAGCGCCCTTCGTGAATGACACGTTTGGGCTAACACAAAAAGCCTCCGAATTCAGAGCGCCCTTCGTGAATGATGCGATCGGCCAACACAAAAAGCCTCCGAATTCGGAGCGCCCTTCGTGAATGACACGTTTGGGCCAACACAAAAAGCCTCCGAATTCGGATCGCCCTTCGTGAATGACACGTTTGGGCCAAATTCGGAGCGCCATTCATGAATGACGCAATTAGCCAACACAAAAAGCCTCCGAATTCGGAGCTTTCTACGTGAATGACATGTCTAGGTCGAATCCGGAGCGCCTTTCATGGATACCGTGAATGACGTGAAGTAGTAAATCTGCAAGCATTGATCGAAATTACATGTCTACATTCGGAATAATGTGTTTTATTCAACAACTCATAAGTACAAGCTTTACATTTTTAAAATAATAATAATAATTAATTAATTAATTAAAATAATAATAATAATAATAATAATAAAATAAAAATACATCAAAACTATTCGGCGCCGCCCTCATCGTCAGTCTTCTCGGCTTCGAAAGCCTCGAACGGAAATGTGTAACTCTGATATAAGGGTGACGCCGGATCAACGCCTGCAGCCTGGAGTGCTTTTGTCCATCCATGTTTAAATCCATGATTTTCGCATCGACAGACCTCCTCGGCTAGCTTTTCCTTCGTCTTGTCTATTCCAATTTTGCGACCATCATGGAAGCCTTTTTCGTAGGACCTAGCCTTCGCCGATTCAATTGCGAACATGCTGGCCGTGTCTCGGGCGACGATCGCGTGATCCAAAATTCAGCGATTTACTCGCTCTGCAACAATCAGATTCACTTCACTCGCCGAATGAGTCTCAGAGGTGCTAATCTTCTTCAACCCATTTTTGGCCCTCTCTGCGCGGGCTTGCAAGCTCTAAATACGAGCATCTCTTTGCTCTATCTCTCTTCGCGCGGCACACATGCGCATACTGATTTCGTATGCAGTGTAAAGTCCCTTCACAGCTCCATGGACACCCCCCCCCCCCCGAAAAACTTCAAAATCAGATGGCCCAACCATCGACCGCTGGACTTTCGGCGGAAAAATTTGTCGGGCGAATTCCACTACCACGTTTGGGTCGCGAATGATTGAATCCGCCTCTATCATTAGTTTGTTCCCTACGAAGACTGAAAAGCTCAATGGGCGCGGTGCCCCACTGGTCTCACTTCGCGAGCGAGGGGAGTTCCTCCGCCGTTGCCTTTCCTTCCTAGGTGACTTGCTTTGACGATGCGAAGAATGGCGCCTTTCGCGCTCTCCCGACATCCTACTTCCCTTTCGCAATGGTTCGCCACCTCAATTCATCGCTAAATCCAGTTCAGCCAGTGTCTTACCCTCTCCTTTGCTATTGAAAAATAGCCTTCTAGACATCTAGTTCAAACCCACTACTCTTCTCCCTCCTGTGATCTGCCAAATTTGGACACCAATATGGACCCTAAACGAACGCAACCCCCCACCCATCTTATTAATTGCGGATGCAGTGTTCCCCAAAGCATTCCCTTCAATGCTCTGTGCCACAAATTGATGTGGATCAGCGGTCTTGTTCATTAATTCGGCAGCCGTGTTCATCCACTTACTGGCTAAAGGGCAGATTCATCAATCTATTCGGTCTAAATATCGGAGCTCCGAGCCGAATTGTCATGGTGTCCTAACAAATTCTTCAACTGTCGTTTTTAGGCAGTCCTATTCAATTTTACTGAGGCAAGGGCCGATTTATCAATCTATTTGGCCTAAATACCAAAGCTCCTAGCCGAATTGCCATTGTACCCCAGCAAATTCCTGAACTGTCAGTTTTAGGCGGCCCTATTCATCAACATGCTGGGGCAAGGGCAGATTCATCCAGCTATTTGGCCTAAATATTGGAGCTTCGAGTCGAATTGTCATGGTGCCCAGCAAATTCTTTAACTGCCGTTTTTAGGCGGTTCTGTTCAATTTTGCTGAGGCAAGGGCAAATTTATCAATTTATTTGGCCTAGATATCAGTGCTATGCGTTAAGATGTTCCTATGCCCCAGCAAATCCCTGAACTGCCATTTTTCGGCGGTCCTGTTCATTAACTTGCTGGGGCAAGGACATATTCACCAATATATTCAGCTAAGTTGCAGTATTAATTCAGTAGTTTGTTCTATTCATCACATTTCATGTTTTTACATCTTACTTAGCCGCTAACAAGCACATGCATCAGGCAAAAAGGCAAAAGTAATTTTTATTCATAAATTGAGCATAAACAGAAGTCATTTTACAAATGAAAACTACCCTACGTTAGCTTCTGACAAAATAAATAGTCAAAACTCTAATAAAATCTACAAAATCTACATACATAGGATACCGAAACAAAACGAAAAATACTTTGACTCTAGCTCAGTTTTCAAGGTCAGACTCCAGCGGCTCAACATCTACCTGCTCGTACGGAATCGGCTGCTCTGATACCACGTTAGTGGTAGCTAAGGCCTTGAGCTAGCCGTGTTTGAACCCCCTATTCTCGAACTTCGGCACTTCTTCTATATAATTCTCTAAGGCCGCATCCTTGCCAGCTTGGAATGACTTAAAAATCTCGGATTCGGCATTTTCCATCGCCCTCTTCGACTCCTCCAAATCGGCCTCCAACTTGGAAATTGCCTCGTTGGTCAATTTGAGCGCTTCTTCGCTGGCATTCGCCCTCTCCTTGGCGGCCAATCTTAGTCGGTCAGCAGCCTTGGTCTTATCTGCTTCGGCATCGGCCCTCGCTCTCTCTGTCGCCGCTTTTAGGGCCTCAGATTCGGCTCTGAAAGAGGCCTCTGTTGCCTTCCCCTTCTTGTTTTCCACCTCGGCTGTGAGAAAGCCGATCTGTCTGATAATGTCATGTTGGCGACGGCCAATCTCAGCAATTCTTCCCGTCACCTACAAAACAAGAAATCGGTAAGCCAATATAAAAAAAAAATTTCTTTTGGTTAGCCTTGCAAAATTACAAACATGGATCACGTACCAATATCGCCAATTGAGCGGCTAATGTGATGGAAAACAGATCGTGCTCTGCCCTAAAGGTTGCTCTATCAACCAGCAGAGAAATGGAGGAGGCCAAGCTCAAGGCCATGGCTGGGTCTTGTACAACCAATGCATCGAAAGCAACTGGCGTGTTCCTTATCCTTAGTTGTATTATAAACGACACCACCAGGTCTGACTCTTCCATTCGTGGCCGTTTATCTACTAGGTCTTTCGAATAACCGGCTTCTTGTTCGGGCGGGCATTTTTTCCCCCTTTGCTCTTTTCAGTTGGTCATCCTGTTGATCGGTAACAGGCTTCGTCTCGGCCACATCAGTCTGAACCACCTCCTCAACGGGAGCTGGTGAAGTTTCTGCCCTAGCGTCGGGTGGAGGGGGCGGAGGTTGATTTCATTCAGCTTCGGCTTTCCTACGGGCATCCATTCTCTCGGCATTTTTCCTCCTGGCCATTTGAGTGAGCGACTCACTAGCCATGCCGTCAGGATACGAGCCGGGTAGGTCCCCCAAGTCGGTGAAAATGTCTTCGAATGACACGTCCTCTTAGCCAGAAGTGGATGGAGGATTAAGGCTGGCTTCTGCAAAAGCCAAATTTAGTGTCACTTCAACCTCTAATTCGTTGGATTTGTCCTAGGATGGTTCATTCGGCTGTTCAGCCACCCCTTCGGCTGCTTGTTCGTCCGCTGGCTCTGAGTCCGAAGCCTCAAAACCAATTTACCTAAGGTTCTTGAAGCTCGGAAAAACAAGTGCCGTAAGGTGTTGTTCACCCTCAGAATCGGAATGTTATCTGCGGCCGGAAAAGTAGTGTAGGTCGGCTCGTATCTCAAAAGAATGTGGGCCGCCCTCCCTTGTTTCTAGAGATTCAGACGGATGAGAGCCTAGATGGACTTCATAAGATCCCAAAGGGGCACAGGTTCTCTACAGGTAGAGTATAATTAACCAATTGAATATTTTTAAGAAATATTTTTTCCTATGTATTATATTTAATAACAAATATCAAATTTCATTTATATAGATTCTGGATGTCTCTAGTGGACATCAATGAGTTAGGGAGTCCATGGGAGATGACACCGAAGATGATGAATTGTTAGATTCTCATGAGCGGGTATTTCTTTTCTACTTAATGCAATATTCACAAACATACATACGGTTGAGGTTAAGGGTTAGCCTATTGAAAATCCTTAGTGATGTTAGGAGGTTGAGGGTGAGCCTAATGAAAGCCCAGATATGTTGTATTTATTGCATAATGTAGTATTAGTTGTGTTAGGAGGTTCGAGGGTGAGCCTACTGAAAGTTTGGGACTGTCCATCTCATATAATTAACCATGATCCTCTTTCTTAACATTGTGGGGACTATCCATGTCATGTTCCAGTGGGTGGGAAGACTCATCTTTTGCTGAGATTGATTCATAAATTCTATTAGTTTAAGCTGTTACATATCTATCTTTATCTCTCCTCGAGTGATTGTTATCCTCACTGTTGAGTAGCAGAATCAAGGATTCATTCTCATCAACATATGGCAACAGATCCATTTGTGCATAGATTATATTTACCACATTTCCAAGAACATGATGATACTTGAAAGTTTATGATTTCAAACATCATTTAATATGACTGATTCTAACTTCAGGTAATAATGTGATGCTCATACTAAATAATTCATATGTTAAATGAGTCATATAAAGAGCTAACTATTTTATTTATTTATTTATTTATTTTTTATGTGGATCTTGTGGAACTTGGATGTAGAAATGGCTCTGATAAAGAGCTAGTCAATGCGGAAATAATAAAAATATTTCTGTTTCACATCAGAAATGGTTCTAGAAACCCAAACTGACTATCATCCATGCAATTTGCACTACAGGAAATATATGATTTTACGGTGTTTATTTAACGGCGTTTTTTTAAACGTCACTATTTCTAACATTTAACAACGTTTTATAACGTCACATTTTATTTTAATTAAAATGGTACTGTTTAAGTAATCCAAGTCATTTGAAAAGCGCCTTCAAATGTGTTTCTCTCTCTCTCTTCAAACCCTTAAGTCGCTCACCAACGTATTTGAATCTGAGAGACCCTAGAGTCTCTGGGAAAGCGATCCCTCAAATCTCTCTCTCTCTCTCTCTCTTTAAACCCTTCAGCTCCTTCAACTCAATTCAACTTTCTTCACTCGGTGATTCATCATTCGGTCGATCCAATCTCAGAATGATTTTGATTTTGAAGCTCTACCACCACCGCCATCGCCACCACCACCACCACCACCATCTGCATCTGCATCGTCTACTAACCATCTGCACGATTTTGATTTCAATCCAATCTCAGTTTCTTCGATTCTTCTCTCTCTCTCTCTCGATCTCTGTCTCTCTCTATCTCCCTCTCTCTCGATCTCTCAATCTCTCTCTCGATCTCGTTTTCTCTCGTACAATCTCGTTTCTGCGTACACATTATCTGTACTTTTTTTTGGATAATTTTTTCTCCTAAAAATCTCTCTATACAAGTATATATATGAATTTTTATATGTATCTCTATGTATTAATTGAATAATCATCCTTATTTTGTTTTCAGGCTCTCGAATGATCCAATCGTTGATCGGCGAGTGACGGAAAAAATTAACTCCTGTGAGAAAAGAAACCCTAACTTTCTCATTGGAGAGAAGTTCTAATATATTTGTTTACATGTTTATTCTATTTTTGATCTTGTTTAGATTTGTATTGAACAACTCTGTTTAGATTTGTTTGCTCAATATACTGATGAGAATCTACTTGAATTTGGTTTCTCTTACTTTTCTGGAGCTATATTCTTTTGTCTATAATGCTTCTAAATATGAGGATACATTCACCATTATGTCAATTTCTATGTATCAAAATATATTTTGGTTTATTTAGATGATAAACATTGATTGGAGAACTCAGTAGTGATTAGCAGTCTGTCTATTGGTTAATTTGGGTATTGACTTAAATTTGATTTTTTTTTTTTCCATCTATCTTTCGTTATATTTAGAAATTGGAACTAAAAATAATTTAGATATTGGAAGGAAATAAGCAGAACAAAACAAAAAACAGAACTTATCCACAAACACACACACACACACACAAAAAAAAAAGGAAAAAAGGAAAAAGAAAACTGACAGATGTAGGAACTTGTTTAATAGGGATTGTTATTCTTCTCTGTAGCATTTCATTTATGAAGTTTGATTTCAAAATTGTATGTTCAGTGCATAGTAGCTAGTAGTAACTACTTGACGTCATATATGGCCAATAATTCTATTGGTACAAATTCTTAAGAAACCTAAGGTTTAGGCCGAATTCCCCCCAACAAAGAGTCTCAAGTTTGAATCTCCTTAAGACAGAAACAGCTATATTCTCTTTCAATTATCATATTCTGATATTATAATCTACTTCTCCCAGACCCCCATCTAACAGAGACTAACTGGGCATACTTTTTTATATTATATTTCAACCAAAATAGCCAGTAGTCAACAGAAATTGCATTATAATTGGGAAATTCTCAATAATAAATTAACAATGCTAAAGAAAGAAGGACAATGTAAAATGCTAAGCTAGTAATCAGGGGCCAAAGTTTCTTATTAATGTTCATGCCTGACATCTCAATGTCAAGGCATGTATTGCATGCTTTGACTGCCCCCCCTTTGAAGCTGTGAGAATTAGGAATAAGTGTCTACAATTGAACCTCGCCTCAAGAGCAGACTCATGTGATGAAACAATGCCCCAAAAGGGTCACTACCAAAATGCCGCATTTATAAGCTCATTTATTATCAAGACATATGGCTCACTTGTAATTTGATAGTTGCACTGAAATTATAGTTTGTCTAGTGAACTAGAGAACTCCAATGGTCTACAATGGAAGATGATGAAGCTGTAATATACGTATGTATATTGTACCTACCCACTCTACGACTTCATGTTAATGGACTAAAACATGATATCCTCTCTTACATACAGAGCTAAAAATATTTGATCATCATTTTTTCTTCGGATCTAATTCGAAAATACGGAGAGAAAAAAATAGTGCTTGCATATATTATAATTATTGTATATAATATATATAGGTTATAAAAAAATAATTGTAGTATTGTTTAGTGTCTTGATACAAAAAACAGACAAGCAACAACTGCAGAGGTTTTCCAATGCATGCAAAGGAATTCCACAGGTACAAAAAACATTCGGAGTGAATGTTGCTGTTTCATGTTGTGCATAGAGCATTGACAAATTGATGCATAGTAATCACAGAGAAAATTATGTTGGCGTAAAGTACTAACAAAGTTTTTTTTAAAATAAAAATAAACCATGACAGCATAAATGAATTCTTGCACACACACACACACAAAAGTGAGTCCGAAGTTGTCGGATCCAAATAATGTATATGCAGTTTAAGTTTACTGTCTACTGACTTGTGCCCTGGCTGTGATAACTATAAATTTACAGTGCTTTGGTTTTTTTTCTGAAGTTTCAATTCCCTTCAAAGTCTTTTGTACTTTTCTTTATTTTTTTACTAGAGAATATTGAGTTTGACTATTCAGTTTTGCCATGTACATCAGAAAACCTGCCAATTATGAATTTGATTAACCATTTGATTGTCATGAGATACTTATTACTTGCTCATCCAAAATAAAAATAAAAATGAAATACTTAATTTCATTATTTTCAGTCAGCTATATTCATTATTTTCAAAGATTATCGCAATTCCTTTTTAACATGCAGAAGTATGAGGGTTATCCATCTGGTTCAATGGTTGACTTCGCTTGTGATGCCTATGGATCTCCAATATTAGCAATCAGCAGCTTGGCAGTTCATACCAAGGTTGGCAAATCCTTCTCTCTACACCACCACAATATTCTCCGACCCTCCTCGGTGACATACCAAATGCTTGTAGTAAACAATAATGATGGTTGTGCTGATTGAGAGTGGGAGAGGGTGGTGTATCCAATGACATGTACAACACTCTTACCATGTCGCACTTTAGTAATATCAAATAATATATCTTAAAATCCTGCCATCCAAAATTTACACAAATTTGGTTTATCCCTTAATGCTTGTTGACACGAATATGATGTTATCTCAAGATTTAAGCTTCATGTTAAACCTCAATCACTCAAGTGAGTGGATTTAATTCATGGAAATTAAGATAATGGAGGTAATACTAAAACACTGCCTATTCAGATACACAACATTCTTAAGCATTGAACTTGATCCTTAGTGCTCCAACTGGAGTTTGGATTTGTTGGCCATCAACCTAGATTTCATTGGTTTTAGCAAATAAAACTCTTAGTTTTAACCCCTCATTTGATACAAGAACTTTATCATCTTTCTTCTGCAGGTTGAGATTCAGTGCCTAACTCCAAGAACAAATATATTATACATCATCATTGGTGATATAATGTAGTGGTTTCCATGACAGAGACATGTCCAGCACCTTCCAGATGGTGCCAGGGCAGTTAATTGCATTTGTCTATCATATGATGAGTCGTTCATTACATGAGATAAGTCAAATTCATATTTATATTTATATTTCCTGTTTGTTGTATGTGTTTGTGTTTAGTAGAGAAAAAAGAGAAACTATCTCATCATGTGGTTGTTACTCTTGTTTTGTTTTCTATAGAGATAGCTCCTTGTGATTCTTTCTGATAGATCAAATAGTTTACTCTCCTTTCAAATCCAATCCAGAGAAACTACAATTTTTTCAGGTATGTATCTTTTCTACTCTCTCTACTCTATGTTTCCTTCTAATTTGTATGTTTCTTCTATGAACAAAAATACTTTCAAAAACTTATGGGTGGAGTAAGTATGGTCAATTAGGACATGGAGATTTTGAAGACCACCTCATACCTCATAGGCTGGAAGCCCTGCGTGAAAATTTTATTTCACAGGTAACCTTTTCGGTTTTCATGGAGTTGATTATGATTTCCTAATTTGGTATCAGTTCCTTTATGTTCTTTTCTTTAGACAGGAAAATCTAGTGAAAAGAATAAGAATATGAAATTTGTTGTATTCTTTATCTGCTTGAATTTGTTGTTTAGAGATCTCAATACTCTGTTCTCTTTCTCTGCCTTCTTGGTGACAAGGTACTGTTTAATGAGTCAATAGAGTTCAGTTGATGTATTCCAACTTGTGAAGAGTTTAGTTGCTGTGTGGTTGACAGAGATTTTGAAATTTTTAAAGGAATTTAGTTAATAAAAGAGCATCAGTACCTAAAAATATTAGTGTAGCTATACACTTTATTGTGTTCACCAACAATAATGTTATATATATTATCAATGCAACAATACCCCTCATACTAATAACCATAATTCCCAACAAATTTATATTTCCTATCCAGTTATACATGTGTATGTGTGCGAGTAAGTGTAGATACGTACATTTGTTCACTTGTCTGCAACTATGACTGATGTTTTTATTGTCCTGTGTTTTTAAACTTTTCTTGGCTTTAAAATTTTTCAGATATCAGGTGGTTGGAGACACATCATGGCACTGGCATCTGATGGAAAACTTTACGGTTGGGGTTGGAATAAGGTTGATGACTTAATTCTCCTTTATTTTTTTTAATTGAATGCTACTGCATCTCTATATCATGAAAAAGTTTGCTAGTTTGATAACAAACAGAAGAAGGTATTGCTATCTCCATCAACCAATTCAAACTTTCTTTTTCTTGTACAGTTTGGACAGGTTGGTGTTGGTGACAATGTTGATCATTGCTCTCCTGCACAAGTTGGATTTCGGATGAGCAGGCAATTCTTATCTCCCTAATCTCTGATGGAATATAGGAAATCTTTTCAATATACTCTTTTTAGACGGTGTGTACAATATACACCCTCTACATGTTACATATTTCTATGGCAAATGTTACTTAATCTTCTGGTAGAGTTGCGATAATTTGTGGTTCAGAGATGGACAAAAATGCGTAATTTCATTTTTGAATCACAAATTGTTGTAACTCTATCAAAAGATTACGTTACTTCTGCCACCAAAATGCATAACATGTACCAGAAAAATTAATAACGAGGTGCATATGATACACACCCTATAAGGGGTGTGTACCAAAGGGGTTCCCATATTATATTACTTGGTCCATTGGCCTTAATGTTTAGTTAAAGGAGAATATTGCTGGTTTTGATTTCTTATATGGGGTCTTTTTTAATTATCACTATCTTTTGCTGGTTTGGTTTTTCACTTGCAGAAAGTAGTTCAGATCTCATGTGGGTGAAGGCATACACTTGCTTTTACTGAAAGACAAAATGTATTTTCTTGGGAAGAGGTACAAATGGACAGCTTGGGCATGATGAAGCTTTTTTTATTTGTTATTGTTCTTTTACTTTTTTTCCCCCCTTCTAATTCTTTTTATCTTGTTTAATTGGATTATAGCGTACTGTATGGTTCCAAATGTATCGTCTGTTGCATATAGTTTAGGCTCATCCTTGGATATAGTTGGAAGACAAGTGGTATTTTTAATATTATAAGCCATATTAGTGTGCTTTCTATTCCTTTTTAATTTTTTTGGGCAAATTACACTTCTTGACCATTTTGATTTTAATTGATGTATTTAAAGTTTGAATTGTTTCTATTCTTAGATATGCAATGCATTGTTTCTTATTTTAATTTTATTTTCAAGCTTAGTTTATTTATTATTTTAATAAACATTAATTATTAGTTCTTAATAATTGTTTGACAGGATTTTTTTTGTTCAACCATATAAAAATTAGCACAATTTAAAATTAAAAAAAAAGGCTATGGTGGTGTTTAAAAAACGTCACTATATCCCATCCCCACAGCTAGATTTTTAAAATGTATAAATGTCTATGACGGCGTTTTTAAAAACGTCGTTAAATGTCATAGTAACGTCACAGTACAGTTAGGGTGGATATTTGGCGGCATTTTTAAAAACGCCGCCTATATTAATATAACGACGTTTTTAAAACGTCATAAAGTTATAGCGATGGCTGCGTCGTCGGCGTTTTGGTACTAAACGCCACGAAAAGAATTAGCGACGTTTTTAGTACTTTTAGTGGCGTTTTTTAGAAAACGCCGCTAAAAGTGGATTTTTCCAGCAATGTTGGTTACTGAAAGCATAGTGTTTAAAACAAATTTGTAGTTTTCAAATCAAAAGCACTCTGGATGCATTCTACTAGATGCTGCTTCTGCATATAGACTGGTTATACGCTGCCAAATACTTGCTAAAGCACCCTGATGTTACAGTCCTAGAGATATTCAATGTCATTGTTATGATTATTATATGAGCAGTTACAACCAAAATTTAGTCTCTATTCATTCTAGTTATTTCAGAATGAAGAGGAGCTTCATTTATTTATTCTTTTACATTTTCATTTGACTCAAAAACAGAGTTTATTTTCTGTAGAGAATTTTTTTTTTATGGAAAACTGCACGTGCTACTCTTGCTGGAAATATTTTATTAGATTAATTGTTCACCACCTTGGCGGTATTGTTGACCTTCATTACATGCTTCATTTAATTGTTTGCTTGGCCTGTTTGTTTTTTTGTTTTTTGTTTTCAGGTTATGCAAAAAGATTAGTGGTCATAGAGATTAATGGTGGCATGGGGCTAATTGTTTTTTTGAACATCTATCTTTATGTTTTGGGCCTACCATTTTTTTATTTTTGTTTTCAAGTTTTGCAGGAAGATTAGTGGTGAGGTAAAGATTAATGGTGGTATGGGGGCTAATTTTTTTTTAACATGTATCTTTATGTTTTTGCCGTCATTTTTCTATCTTTGTTTTTAGGTTTTGCAGAAAGAATAGTGATGGTAGATATTGATGGTGTGGCATTGGGCTAATTGTTCTTTTGGATATTTTTTTGGCTGCCATCTAGACTTAAGTTTTGGATAATTCTGTAATTAATATTTAGAGCTTATTGGTATCTTATGGTTTGTATTAACGAATTATTGTTAATATTTTGATGTAATTGAACAAATGGTGGATTTATATTGATTAAATATGTTTATATTAATATTTGGTTTGAATGTGAGTGAATGTGTATGGAAATGTTTATTTTTTATTTTTGCTTGGCAAAATATTTGAATTTGAATCAATAAAACACAAGAAAATTTTAAATAATTAAAATCTTATTTATAAAAAAATAATTAAAATCTTATTTATAAAAAATAAGCATCTATTTATGACTGTCAAAATACCGTTGCAAATAGAAATTTATTTTTTTTTTTAAAAATCAAATTTTTTGTGACGGCAAAAAAGCGTCGCTAAATTTGATGGTGATTTATTTATTTATTTATTTATTTATTTATTTTGCGAAATATGAGTATCACCAATAGCAATAAATCGACACAAAAGATAGTTTTAGTGACGGCATTTGCCTCGGACGCTAGAAGTAAATTTTTTTCACGTTTATTTGAGTCGGTAAATATCCGTCTCATTTAGTATTCATTGACATTGGAAATATTTAAAGACGGCAGGTTTGCCGTCTCTAAAACTATTAGTGACCCCATTAGGTTTGTCCCTTGCCATGCCGACACTAAAAGCTTTTGCGATGGTATGAAGCACTTTTGAGACAGCATTCTGCCAACACAGACCTCCCTTTCCAGTAGTGACTTTAATTTAATTTAATTGAGTCCTAACTAAGATTAATTAATTACAATTAAGCTCATAATTTTTTCTATTTATTTCAATTTAGACCTCCGTCAGTTAATTTTTAGTGCAACTATCTTGGTTTGCATGCATTGATTCTCAAGCCATTCGGGACTCAAGGGATAGACACTTTGGGCCTAGTAGAGTGTTTTAATATGATCATATGGTCAATCATGTATCTAGGAGGTAGGTCTCTGGCTTTCTTCCTTCTTTTGCTTTTGTTCTTTATCCTTACTGCATTATCATTTAATCCATTGATGGAGAGGTTGTAGGTGTGTGTATTTTGTGTATATATATACTGCTAAGAAATCCGATGAGCTAAATTAATGTTTAAATGATTGGTGTAACTTTTAGTCTAAAAACTCTGCACATAACCACAAACTTTAAAAATCAAGAAACCATATCAAACGAATGAATTTTAAATTGAAATTTTTACAGTAACTTATTACATATTGAATTTCACACCAGAATTTTCTCATAATTTTTAGAAGTCTAAAATCATATAAACTAATGCGTTCAAATCTGTCCAGAATACTAGTACAAACAGTAACTTCAGAAGGGTTGTTTTCTTTGGATATAATTAAGAAAAATTATCAAATCAATGCCACTAGAGTTGTCTATGAGTCTAGTTTCTTACTTTTTTGGCCTTGCTTCGATTGTTCATGTATGTTCAGAGGACGATTAATTTCTTTAAGGTGCTTCAGAAATCAACCTGTTTGGATATAATTAATTGCAAATAATTCTTTTGATAAGCAAATCAAGTCAAATCAATTGGGTTTGAAACTTAGGATATAGTAATTGATAGCTGGATGGTTTCAAAAAAATATTCGAACGATGTAAAGCGGGTTTTTAATTTTTAAGATTAGCGAATAGATTCAGAAAACCTATTTAAAATTCAGTTTTATTTGAAAGCAACAATTACTTAAGTTTTGACCGCAACCGATGTCACTACCCCATTCCGCTCCCAAAAGAATGATGACGTGATAGCCAGTAATCTTAGATTATCGATGGCCCACTTACAAATATTCACACATACGGAGTATAAATGTCGGGCATACATATGCGGAAGCAATAAATTCAAATCTAATTACTCCATAAGAGTTGTGCATAGATCAAATGAAATGACAAACATATTAACATGGTTTTACAACTTGGATACAGAAGATAGTAAGCTTGTACATAAACATTCTCATGTTACATTTTGATCAAAAGGCTTCTCAAGCCAAACCATACAAAAGAAATGATCTATAGAAGCATAATCTTCAAGATGAATACAAAACATAAAACAAAACATATCTTCCACAAAGCTTAGGCAACATCGCCTTCTTGTTTAAGTAATAAAGGCTAAAACTCAGTGAATGATATAAGTAATAAAGGTTTGAATGAATGATCTGAGATTTTATCAAATCAATACATATCATAGCTTGTAATACAATCAAAGGATGAACCAAGTTCATTGATCAAAGGCTTTCAAAGCTTCAAAAGATGTTTACTAACATCTACAGAATACATAAGATGAATATTCATTGACAAAACAAAGGAATCATTGACTCGGAATTGATTAAACAAGCCCACCCATCGGTGGCAAATGAGATATCTCAAACAAAAGTATTAGTTGTATTAAAGTCCCCTAGCACACAAGGACCTTTCAAGAATGTCATCAAAACAAACATAATACTTGATATAAAAACTAAGAGATAATTATTCATGCTTGATCAAATACTTTTTCAAAACAAAGTAAAGCTTTTATCCAAAACATTATAACATAACTTTATTAAAAATACCACTCACGATAGCTCTTCAGTTGAGGGGAATTAATGCAAAGATCCAAGACCTACAAATACATAATAAATCTCATTGAATGCATTTCAAGAAGACAAGAAGAGATGCTCAAAGATGGTTATGCAATGCACTCTCAATACAAGCTTCAAATAAGTAAAATAAATCTCGGCATTTCTTCCCAAAACCAAGTCAAAACAAAGCAAAACACGTGTTAGGAGTTAAATCAATATTTTTCTTCTTGAAAAAGCATGTTGGGTACAAATTAGGTCTAGGAATGGATACACAGAGATGAGTTGGGCTGAAATGGCCTAAGTGGGTGAACTAAGTAGGTCATGGCTGAGGTTCCACATCTCTTGGTCGAGGTGTGGTCTCCCTAGCCGAGATGTTACAAGGTGTCAACAAAAATGTATTGTCGTCGGCCTAGGTGTGCAGTGGTTGGTAGATCAAGGTGCAAGTGATCATGCAAGGTAGGCCAAGGTGAGATGCAATGCTTAGCCTAGGTGTGGAAGCTGGACAAGAGTGGGTCTCGATGACCACACTTAGGGGATAGTGAAATCCGGTAATTTGGGTTTCTCCTTGAAGAAGATGAAGAACATGAATGCTAAAAATCACACTTCTTATTCAAAATCTGGGATTTTATGATATGAGTTCGAAAATATGGACCTGTTTCCATGCTTGAAGATTTCATGAAAACAAACACAAAAAACATAGAACTTGATACAAACTTTTAGATCAAAGCAAGGTTTTTCTTCTTGAACACAAGAATGTCACTTTCTCTCTCTAAAACAAACCTTAAATCAATGCATGGCTCATGAATCATGCTAGATCATGCAATGCGATTAGATTAACATAAAGAATAACAAAAGTAGATCAAGAATCTAATCTCAAAACACAATCAGATGGTCCAAAGTCTAATAATCAAGCTTGGAAAATCTAGCTTCCCCCCAAGAACTTCTTCTTCTTCTTACTAGAGCCTTTCTTTCTTTTCAAGACCAAGATATGGCAAATGATATGGGTTCTCAACTACTAACTAACTTAAACCCACTATTGGGACACGTGACATCATCTAGTTAAATCCCCTAAAAAATGGTACCAGAATAAAGGACAAGAGTAGGTCAAAGTGTATACAACAAGGTGGCATGGGTACTTCTAACAAGGCAAAGATTCTGGATCAAATCATAGGCTTCGTACATGTAAGGTCTCCTTGACCTCGACTAGGAGGGGTGACACTTGGCCTAGGTGTGACATACCTCGGCCTAGGTTGTACATGACATGGAACAAGGTTGCTAGGTGTTGGCTAAGGTGCACAACTTGGCAAGAAGGTATCCAACACGGCTACAAGGTTAAAGGATCAAAGATCTTGGATGCCTAGGTAATGCACACCTCGGCCTAGGTGCGATAGTGGAGGTGGAGGTCAGCTAAGATGGTTTCAAAATGGTCCTAGGTGTTGACAACGCTCAACGACTTAGGCGTAAGAGGTTCAAAGGTGTGACCTAGGTGTGAGATAGCAAAGGTATATAGCCTAGGTTTAACACACAAAGCATGGAACAAAACATGGATCTTATACTTAAGCAAAACACAATAGCATCAAAACAAGACAGGATCTCATACTTTGACAAAATATCAAAGTTTACAAAACGCAAGCTTAACAAACCAAAATCATGTAAATTCTCATGAATATGACTAAGGCAAAATGAGGGTTGTTATAACCCATGTCGTGCGTAATTTTGGACCTTCAAGAACATGAACTTAGGTATTATTTAAGAGTAACGGTGAGTTGGGTTGAGCCATATTAGTGTGCTTTAGCTTAGGGTTACTTAATTTATAATTCATTTTAGTATTTTTGAGTTAATAATGATGTGTAGTTTTCGTACTTGGTTCAGGGCACTAGTTGAACTTTCGTATTTGGTTCAAGGATTATATTATTCCATTTTCAGGTGAGTATTGCATGCTACGTATTTTTATAAATGTTCCATTTTCCTAAAACTATTTGAAAACTAAATTATTTTTTTCATGACCAAACAATATTGGTTAAATTTTTATTATATTATTGGAACTGAGCTATTTCTAAAACATGTGTAAACTTGGCATACTGTAAACTATTTGATACGGTCTCATATTTGTAATGGTGAACTGCCATGTTTTGCAAAACTGAGTTGTATTACTTATTGGGGCCATCTATATATAAAAGTTCAAGAAATTTATTTCATTGTGTATGGTGATTCTGACCACTAGGGAACAAATCCAGGTTGGACTGTGATGATGCTAGTGCTCAACAATTGTAAGGAATAGACCTGCACTAGGATAGGTGACCTCCAATCAAATCGTCTTAGAGAAAATGCCTAGATTGCCATCCCGAGGATGACTCTTAGTTCAGTATTGGATCCAACAGGCTAGTTGCCTTGAGAACTCTATGGCATGTTACTTGTTATTCTTAGTACCCAGTTTATAAATATGATTATGTTGTTGTCTGTTTTAAATGGAGAACATTGTTTGTTGTATTCTTGGGAGACATTGATATTTTTATTTAAACTATGGAACCTTATTTTTAAATCAGATTGTCTTTATCAAAACTATATGCCAATCTAGTTTATGTTATATACATCTTGTTTCGGAATGGAACCCTATTTTCATAACTGTATTTACTATCCATGCTTATACTCATTGAGCTAGTAGTTGACTTAGTTTTTAAACATTTTCAGGTGAGAAAAAGATAGTGGATTCATGTTTCAACATGGATTCTATTTTATGGACCTCTATGACATTCATTTATTATTTTTAGATTGTTATGTCAATTTTGTGCATACATTTTGGTTAAGACTCATTAGAGTTATTTTGCTATGTCGGCTGTTTGTGTCCTACTGGATATATGGATGGCATTGATTAGGGTAGGTTTTCCCGAGTTACACTTGTGATTAGATCTTGTTTTGATTTATTTATGTCAAGGGACTACTATTGCTTTTATTCTATATGGTTACAGTTTTGTGTTTAGGGGGTCATGCCCGGATTTGGTGTGCGACAATACAACAATTGTCTCTATTTGAGTACACCCGGGCCTAAACTAATATGAGATCTAAGAGATGGATTTTCTAGGCTTGATAATTATTAATTTTGTATTATTTATGTGTATTTTATTTATTTTAATCGTCCCTACGAATTCTGTGCAATTCTAATACATAAAACGTATAATTTCTATATCCAACTATACAATTTTGAGCTAGGGTTTTGGAGAGAAGTCCAAAACCCCAAATAGTGCATTTTACGTATGAAAAATGTTTTGGACCCCTATTTTTTGGATCCTTAAACCAACCCCTAGTCAAGACACATCACTTGAAACCCTCACAAAAATATAAAATCTATCCAGCAATAAGTTGCCATATCATTAGAGATTGATTTTAAGGGTCCAATTTTGGCAAAGCAGTCCAATTTTGGTATTATTTGATTTAAAATCGATTTTTCAAAAAGATTTGCTAGATTTGGACTCTTTGGTGTTTATCAATTTCATATTGCACTTGTGAGATTAGATTCAGAACCACGGGAGTCCGAACTGTGAAGCCTTTCTTTTCAAACCTTTCTGAAAGGGGGGTGCGAAAAAAAGCGAGTCCATAGTTTCTGGCGACTCTGCTCGGGATTTAGAGAACTTGACCCAAACTCATGATATGTTATTTTTTCTATACTTATGTGTTTCTTTGCATTTGCATTTGCATCGGTGCGCCTAAGTCACAGTGTTTGCCATCTGCTATTCCTAAGCAATTTGCCGGAGGCTTGCTTGGAAAAGCTTGCCAAAAGGCTGACCAGTTGCGGGCTCTGACACGATGGGAACACAACCCTTGGACCTGGACTACCACTGTACCGTTTGATCCTCCTTTCACTTCTCGGTGTTAGGTGTGAGAGGTATATTAGGTAGTCTTGCTAAGGTACCCTTTTTGACCAATCGACCTAGTTGCATATCGGAAGCCATACAGACTGTCCCAAACTAGGATAGGTTGCTTACCCGAATACAGGAATTGTTTGAAACCGCTTGTTTTGCGTAGTGAATCCCTAGCTCCTAACAAAATTAGGACAGGGTAACCCTACCCCATCATAAGGGTGTTTTGGCTCTCACTTGCTTGATATGTGCTTTTAGAGTGAGACTCTACAGGAATGTATGTATCAGTTGCAAGTCTGGGTATCAGTTTTAGGGAAAAAATCAGTGTTGAGTACAATTCTTCAGCTTATGATTGCAACTGCGTGTTGTTTGTGTCTGAGCCGAGGTGCTGTGCAATTTCTAATTTTTGTTTCTTTTTGCTTTATTTTCTTTTTGCAAGGTAGTTTTTCACCATTACTTCAGAAGATTCTGTTACCCCCCAAGCACTCTGGACCCGAGTTAGAAGGATTTGTAGATCTGGGGATCCAGTCAGGGGACAGCCAGTGTTTGTTTCACTCCCGCCGGTTACCAGACGGAGGAGGATCATGCAGAATTCACCAATCCAGCAGTCACCTTTTACATTTCATGTGCCCAGTCAGGCCCAATCTTCTACTTCTATCTAGACAGAGAGTATTCGCCAGTTCCGGTAGCTTAAAGTCCTCCAGTCAGCATGGAAGATATGCTTTATCAGCTCCAGCAAACCATTAAGACTATGCAGCTAGATACTGCCCGACAAGCTAAGACAACAGCCCGCTAAGCCAAGGTTGTAACCCGCCAAGCAGAAGTGATAGAAAGGCTTCAGCAACAGCAGCCACAACCGGCAGTAGCCTCTGCATCCCATGCACCCCCAACGGGAATTCCGACACCCAAGGTCACAATTAATGTCCAGGAAAATGCGGGCATTCAGGAAGATCCGATCCCACCTCAGACCTCCAAGGCACCAGTTTACCAAATGGAGGCACCATTAGAATTCGAGGTTGACCCCACTGCACTGAAGGTCAACAAGCTAGAAAAGCTCTTCAAACGGGCGCAGGGCGTGAATTCAATCCCTGATATTGAGGATGGATACACTGACTCGGTAATAACTCTGTCGGATAAATTCAATATGCCGCACATAGACCGGTTTGACAGCTCCGGGGATCCTATAGTCTATCTACGGTTATTCTCTGACATCTTACGACCAATGGGTCTCTCCATACTACAGAAGTTGTTGCTTTTTGACCAGACCCTGTCGGGTATAGCAGCCATCTGGTATGCCAAACTTAAAGACTCTGTGAAGAGAAACTGGGAGGAAATAGCCGAGGCCTTCATAGCACAGTACTCCTACAATACCCAGATCGAGGTCACTACTCGTGATCTTGAAGCGACCCGTCAGGAGTCGAAGGAGGGTTTCTCAAATTTTGTGACCCAGTGGAGGGCTAAGGCCTCTATGATGACTATCCAATCGTCTGAAAAGGACCAGATCAGAATGGTGGTCCGTAACTTGCAAGGAAGACTATTACAGAAGATGATAGTCTTGCCTTTATTTACATTTGCCGAGCTTTATGAAATAGGGGTTCAAATTGAGGATGAGATGAAGCAGGGTCTGATAGACCATGAGAAGGAACAGCCCAAGAGGCCCTTTACACGTAGCTCCAATTCAGCCACGACTGGTGGCACCTCTGCATTGCCTTCGGATGTAAGCATGGTCACCACCATACCCAAGACTGCCAACCCGTTTGCCAACACCTCCAATACAACCTCCCAAACCTCAAGCCATCAGGCCTAAGGCCAGAGGGTCTTCACCCCGTTTTACATGCCCCTATCCTCAGCCCTGAGGGTCCTAATCAAAAAGGGACACCTTAAGTCGTTAGAACGACGCCCATTGCCCGATCCTCTCCCTTCGAAACATAACTTGGCCAAATACTGTTCTTTTCACCAACAACATGGTCATGACACTGATCAGTGCTACAGATTGCGTCATGAGATTCAAGATCTCATCGACAATAAGGTGATAGCACCTCCTAAAAAACCCAACGTCACTACAAATCCTCTCCCACCACATAACCAAGACCCTCCACCCCGAAAAATAAACCTCATTCATACACTGGCCGTCCCTTATGGCCCTAGTATATATATCACCCATTCTCACCTACCTAAGCCGACATTGTTCATCCCTGAGAGCATAGACTTGTACATGATGAGCGCGTCCTTAGTCCAACCCGAACGCCGTAGTTGTGTCAGTGGAAGATAAGGGGAGGTCAGCCTTGGTGGAGAATGCCAGTCCATTGCCCGAAGGCTTTGAGGACTTATCTGATGGGATGTACAATCCGAGCTTCTATGTTGTGCCAGTCAATCAAGCTAAGCTGAAAGTGGTGCTGCTAACTGGAATGGAGGTCAGTGTAGTCCAAGAAGATGGACCAAGTCAAGGATTAGATGATCTAGCCAAACTAGAGGAGGATATAGACAATTTGCAGTTCTTTGATGAGCAAGATCAAGGAGACGTGCATATTAACTGGTTTGATATGAACAGGTCAACAGACAATTTCGGGCTAAGTGATGAACCCGATATAGATGAGGGAACTGAACCGAAGCTTAGAGAACAGAAAGCGGGAACCGCTGTAATGGCCGAAACGGCTGATAGGAAAGGTAAACTACTGGAAAACACTGGTAAAGAACAATTGGCTCAGGAACTGGGCATTGTTAGCACTGCACATACAGAACAAAAAGCCGGGCTGTAGCGGTTTGGGCAGGAAATGAATGAAATTGCTCAGAAAGCTGGAATAGCTCAACGCCTCGTGGGGAATGTTTCTGTTGAGGGAACACAAAGACCGGAACCGAACAATTGCTTGTCGGTCGCCAAAGGTATGTGGTGGGAAGATGATGATATGCATCTTACCCATATTGATGAGGATTGGGGTGAAGGCCTTCCTGACAATACCTGGTATATGGAGGAAGTCGACCACATGACACGAAGTGGCTGATATTTCAAGCCACCACATCTGGACCAACCCGAGGCATCTGGGAAGGACAAAGAAGTAGAGAAACAGAAGAAAAAACTGTTGGAGGAAGAAGCTGTGCTGAAACTGTTTAAGAAGATTCAAGCGGACATATCTATCTAGGGGCTGCTTATGGCTTCGCGAGTGCACAGACAAGCTGTACTGTCGGCAATGGATAAAGCCAAGTTGTCTATTAAGACTACCCCGGAACAACTGGTGGGATTAGTCTTCCCGGGGGGCACTGTGCCAACTTTGACCTTTTCGGATAAAGAGCTACCTCCAGAAGGCTCTGTACACAACAAGCCTCTATAGATATCCATAGAGTGCCGAGAAAAATGGGTGCCAGTCGTACTAGTCGACACCGTGTCAGCAATTAACGTCTGTCCATGCCGCACGGCTTATGCTATTGGCCTAAAACCGGCCGATTTTGCGCCTACAGCCTAGGTGATCCGAGCGTATGACAATACAAGCAGAGAGGTGATAGGAACAGTGTAGATCAGAGTGCAGGTGAGACCCGCTCAACAGGATATTGAATTTCACGTTCTGGATGTTCCAGCCACTTTCAATCTACTACTTGGGCGACCCTGGCTACACCAAGTAAGAGTTGTTTCTTCCACTCTACACCAAATGCTCAAGTACTCCCATGGAAAAGGGGTGGCCATAGTCTTTGGGAATTCATCTATACATCCTCCGCCAGAGGTCACTACGCCTGTATTGGAGATTGTATACGGCGAAGAAGATGTTTTCATTTTGGGGTTTACCTTTGCTGAGGCTCGGGTAGTACAGAATATCCTGGCTGTTGATGAGGTCTTCTATGTCAGTGCCCAATCTGTGTACTTCATGAATAAGTTGCAGCATATGCCCGGAATGGGATTAGGCAGGAGTGGCCGGAAAGGCGTTGCCGCATTGGCCGACATACCACATAACCCTCATGCCTTTGGTCTTAGCTATACGCCCACCAAAGAGGACTGGGTAAGGAAAGGAAAAGAAATGGCCGGAAAAGCCAGAGCAAAGCAAAGTGAGAAGCACTACGAGTTTGTGGACCGACCAATCCGAGGAACCCTGAATGGGTATTTTGTTCAGGAGGGAAAAGACTTCCCATTTTGTGGTTTCCCCAAACCCTGGTTCAACTCTGAAAAGCAGCGGGTTCCCAACTTTAAGATTTTCTTTGACTTGTAGCTACAAGAGAACGACATAGAGGAACAGACTGAACTAACTGCTAAGGCTACAAAGAGCACATAAAGTGATTCCAATAGCAGTGGACTTGCGGTAGGAGCAACACTAGCATGTCTCCTTTTGGATCCTCAGATCAACTCAGAGAGCTTGGGAGATGACCTTACCGTTTCCATGATCGGAGACCAATTAGGTGTGTACCCTTCCAGTGGTATCTTGGATGCATCTGACGCACCGTCCCTCAACTGGCAGCTGGAGGAGAGCTGTCCAGTAGCTCTGAGTCAGGTAGTGAACCAAAATTTGATTCCACAGAGTCTGTGGAGTCAAAATCATATTCCAGTTTCTCTGAGTCGGAGTCCGATATTCATGGGGTTGATAACCCGAATGCCGAGGTTTTGTCCATGTCATTTTTTTCCTTTTCTTTTGAGTCGGTTGTAACCGAGGAACTGGATGAACTAGACTTTGTAAATGAGAATGCCACTACAGGTTTTGAGTACTTCTCTGTGCCACTTGTATATTGCATTGATCATGACTTTCAAAATTTTAGTGAAAATGACGAGGAAGGCATTCCTCTGGTTTTGAAACATTTGATTGATTGAGAGGAGAAGAGGTTTGTAAAACCCCTTGTTGATAAAATCATTCCAATTAATGTGGATACTGAGAAGGATCCGCGTCCGGTCCAGATCGAGTCCACGTTGTCTTCGGAGGAGCGCAAGCGCTTAGTTGCTTTATTAAAAGATTTCAAAGATGTTTTCGCGTGGTCCTACGAAGACATGCCTGGAATTGATCCTAAGATTGTACAGCATCGGATCCCTCTTGACCCCGAGGCTCGACCCGTTAAGTAAAAGCTGCGGAGAATACGCCCGGATTGGGCTTTGAAGATTAAGGAAGAGGTCACCAAGCAGATAGGCGCAGGGTTTTTGCTAGTATCTGAGTATCCGACTTGGTTGGCCAACATTGTTCCGGTACCGAAGAAAGATGGCAGAATTCGGGTGTGTGTGGATTTTAGAGATTTGAATAAGGCCAGTCCGAATGATGACTTTTCTCTGCCACGCATCGATGAGTTGGTGGACTTCACCGCAGGCCATGCGTTGCTCTCCTTCATGGATGGGTTTTCCGGGTATAACCAGACTTTGATGGCACTCGAGGACAAAGAAAAAACCGCTTTCACCACGCCGTGGGGAACTTACTGCTACAGGTTGATGCCGTTTGGGTTAAAGAATGCTGGGGCTACCTATCAACGGGCTGCAACCACAATTCTACATGACATGAACCACAAAGAGGTCGAGGTGTATGTGGATAACATGATTGTCAAGTCCAAGGAAAGAGAGGGTCACTACACCGCCTTGAAGAAATTCTTCCAATAGATCAGAGAATATCAGTTGAGGCTGAATCCACAGAAGTGCACTTTTGGCAAACAGCAGGGAAAATGCTGGGTTTCTTGATCACGCAGAAGGGCATCGAGGTAGATCCTTCCAAAATCAAGGCCATCATAGAAATGCCACCACCAATGACTGAAAAGGAAGTGCGAGGCTTTCTGGGTAAAGTGTAATTCATAAGACGGTTTATTTCAAAATTAACCTTGACTTGTGAACCACTATTCGGTCTCTTGAAGAAAGGAAAGAAATTCCAATGGGATGACCGATGTCAGTTTGTTTTTGAGCAGATCAAGGAGTACCTTCAAAACCCACTCGTGTTGTCGCCGCTAGAGGCGGGGAAGCCATTGATTTTGTATCTGTCAGTAACGGACACAACGATAGGATGCATGCTTGCTCAGGAATCTAAAGGTAGAGTGGAGAAGTCCATCTATTACCTGAGTTAGAAGAGGCTGGATTATGAGACCCGTTACACCCCGCTGGAGAAAGCTTGCTTGGCCTTGGTATGGGCTACCAAGAAGTTGAGGCACTACCTGTTAGCTCACTCCGTAATTCTGGTTTCAAGATTAGATCCTATCAAATATCCCTTTGAGAAACCAACGCTTACGGGTAGGCTAGCCTGTTGGTTGCTTCTTCTCTCTGAATTTGATCTGAAGTATGTCACTCGCAAGTCTGTCAAGGGGAGAGCGGTAGCTGAGTTCCTAGCAGATCACCCAGTAGAAGAGGATGAAGCGGTAGAATACCTATTCCCAGATGAAGCTATTCTGCAAGTTGAGGAAGAGATTTGGACAATGTACTTTGACGGAGCGTCTAACCAGTACGGTTATGGGATAGGGGTGTTGCTGATAGCACCAGACAATTCCCATATACCCTTAGGCTTCAAACTCCGGTTCAAAGTATCCAACAACGAGGCAGAATACGAGGCGTGTATCGCTGGATTGGAAGCCGCCCTGGAACTAGGGGCAAAAAGGTTGGACGTCATCAGGGACTCGAACCTGGTTGTGTCTCAAGCAAAAAGAGACTAGAAGGCCAAAGAAGAAAAGATGAAGATCTACCACAAGACCTTGGATGTTCTGATTCCTAGGTTTGAGAAGCTAACCTTCACTCATCTACTAAGAGAAAACAACAGGTTCGCTGATGCTTTATCAACTCTATCTTCTATGATAGACATTCCATTTGGAGTCCAGATGCATCCGATCATCGTTGAACAGAGATATACGCCGGCCTATGAGTCTATCGCCACAATAGATGAAGTGTAAGATCAAAACCCCTAGTATTATGATATCTGGAACTTCTTGGAAAATGTGGATTATCCATTAGGGGCAAATGCAAGAGATAAGAGGGCAATACGGCGGATGGCCATTCAATTTATTATCTGCGGGGGTAAGTTGTATAAGAGGGGTCATCTAGGAATGCACAAGCTATGTGTCGACACAGAGAAATCGGAGCGCCTAATGGAGGCCATCCATGGGGCAGAGTGTGGAGCACACATGAGCGGAGTAATGTTAGCCTGGAAGATTCTCAGGCAAGGTTACTACTGGTCTACCATGGAGGAGGATTGTATTGGTTTTGTTTGGCGATGCCACAAATGCCAAATTCATGCCAATCACATTAATATCCCACCGTCGAAGCTGTATAACATGACTTCGCCATGGCCTTTCTCAGTCTGGGGAATTGATGTCATTGGGGCAGTTACACCGAAAGGGTCAAATGGGCATGAGTACATTCTGGTGGCAATTGATTATTTACGAAGTGGGTGAAAGCTCAGTCTTATGCAGCGTTGAAGGCAGCGCATGTGGCTAAGTTCATCTGCAACAACATCATTTGCCGTTATGGAGTCCTGAATGAGATCATTTCAGACAATGGCTCCTATTTCAAGAAAAAAGTGATCGACTTGTTGGAGAAATACAACGTGGCTTTTCATAAGTCGTCTACACATTGGCCGCAAACCAACGGAGCTGTTGAGGCCGCCAACAAGAACATCAAGCACATTTTGTAGAAAATGGTTGAGACTTACAGGGACTGGCCAGACAAATTGCCATTTGCTCTTTGGGGCTACAGAACTTCAATTCGGACATCTACTGGGGCAACTCCGTACTCCCTTGTTTATGGGATGGAAGCTGTTCTGCCGATTGAAATAGAGGGTCCATCGCTGCGGGTTATGGCTGAGTGCCAGATAGTAGAGGCGGATTGGCAATAGAGCAGGTTCGAGGAACTAATGTTGTTCGATGACAGGAGGCTTAAAGCATTGTACCATGTTTAGGGTTATCAACGTAGGATTGCCAGGGCTTTTAACAAGAAAGTTAAGGCTCGGAATCTTAAGAAAGGGGATTTGGTACTGAAAAACAACCGAGCTCCCATCCATGACCCTAGGGGCAAGTTCAGACCCAATTGGATTGGTCCTTGCATTATCAAGACTATTTGGTCGGGTGAAGTTGTTATTCTTATAGACCTGGATGGCCTAGAATTTTCCCAACCGATCAACATGGACAAGTTGAAGAAATATTACCCCTGAGAGGCTTGCTAGGCCAAAAACCCGGAAGGGTGACTTAGGCAAAAGTTAGAGCACAAAAAATTAGAAAAAAGAAAAACTGAGCTCGCAAGGTTGAAAACCCTAAAGGGCGACATTGGCAAAAGTTAGAGCGCAAAAAAAGAGCGTTAATACCAGAGCAAACTCGAACCGAACTACATAAGGCCTGATTCCCATCTTTGGGATACGTAGGCAACTTCGTTCTGAAGTCCAAAAATAAACACCTCCAAATCAACTATGTCCATGTGTTTGATCAAGGCATCCTTGTCCGTTCTTTATTTAAACATTCGGTTGTGATCCTCTCCGAGAGCTGACTACAGTGCTGAGCAATGCCATTCAGATAAGGGGCAATTTTTCATTTTTAGATTCGAGGTTGTACATCTCGAGGATAGATTCCATGTGTGTCAAGTTGTGATCCTTATCGAAAATGGTTTTGGAAAGTTTTAATAAAACTTGATTTTGTTCAAATTAATCTTTTTACAACTTAGACAATTTTTGGACCAAAAAGAAAATTTTCAGTGCCCACAACTTGAATTTCATTGATTTCAATACAAAGTTCTCCAACTCTCGATGCAAATCAAAGTTGCTTTTATTACATTCAAAAAGAAAACTTGAAAGTTAACATCAAAGCAATAAACTTGGGGCATAGATAAGTCAGGTGTTCCTGCATCCCCCGCTTGTGCTTATGGAAGCTTCTTTTACTAAAGTAGGCCCGGTTTGTGCCCCATCTTCAAGCCAAGTTAGGCACTCGCCAGAAAGTACGCAGTTGAAACTAGGGGTAAGAGCCAAAAGTTCTCTTGTCCTCCACGCAGTGGGATATCGAGCCAATTGTGAACCTCGGATTAGAAATGAAGTTGGGAACTCTATCCCTTCTTCTAGGCAAGTCTGGTTGTGTCCAAGCTGACGCCTGAACCATAACGGAAAGTAGAATACACAGTGTGTCAAGCCAATCAGCTGAATTCTAGGTTGCTGAGTCATGTTGTAGCTTATCTCGGGCAGATCAAACCAGGGGCTACGCCAAGTAATGTCAACAGCAGACCTGTTGCACATCCAATGGCACCACCATCCTTCATTTGGAAAATCCACTAGCCGTTGGCGAAAAAAATAGCCTCGTACTGAATATGCAGGGCAAAAGTCCACTACCTTCAACTTGTCCATGAGCTATATCTGGGGAGGGATGAAAGAAAAGAGAGATTAAAGAATAGAGAGGTGTATGTTGAGAGAAAAAGTGAGAAAAAGGCTATGAGAGAAAAGCAGAGCATGGGTGCCGAGTGATGTGAGAAACACATATTAGAAAGGGTGGAAAACATTACCTGAAAAAGTAGTGGACTCCATGTGAATTTGTTTGTCTCTCGCCGATAAAAGGCATCTAAGCCCATTAAAGTCTCGGCTAGTACCAAGCCAATGCAGCTCTTGCCCTCTTTCAAACCTTGGGCTACTTCAACTAGTCGAATGCTAGACTTTCTGAAATTAGGGGCAAGAAGGAAATGTGCTAACATGCACAAACAAAGGACTTGTTGTTCGAAAACCCCACCAAAGAAGATCGCCTCGGTCACCGATGTCAGAAAATTGATGAAACCAACTAGGAATGTCTAGCTCTCCATTGTGGACCAAGGAACGGGCCTTGTGTAGAGTAAGCTCACACATCCGTCCCAAAGCTTGGATGTGACCAAAACGAGGCTAAGGCAAGATTTCCTCTTCGTGCTGGGTTTCCATTAGCACTTGAAATTCTTTGATTGTCGGGCACATTTCTTATCCCTCGAAGCTAAAGACGTGTGTAATCGGGTTCTAACATCTAGCCGCGGTGTGAAGAAACGGAAAACAAAGTAGAGAACGGCTCAACGGGAATAGTACATTTATGCCGAAACCCCGAAAATTTAGCTTTTCTGAGCCATCTAAAGTTGCAATCCAATTCGAGAGTTTTTTCGCAAAAAATGGCTCTATTTGTGAAGAATTTGCAACTGAAATGAAGAAACTATGAGGTCCAAACCTTTTGTAGAAGATAAGGCAGTGAGTGGAAGCCAAGTGTCAACATTCTGGAGGCTCCTTGCATTGGTGGCCGATCGGCCACCACTGATGGCTGACAGCCTATATTCATGGCCGACACCCTCCTACTCTAGCCTAATATCCTCCTTGTGTTGGAAAGTGCTGGTAGCGTGAGCCTTGTTCTGTTCTTTGTATGTTTTAGAGTCTTGTTTTGAGTCTTTTCAGGCCTTAGCATGCTTATTGAGTTCAGTTTGTTTTGTTTTGTTTATTGAGTTGTATTTGTCTTGTTTTGCTCATCGAGTTGTATTCAAGTTGATTATCGAGTTATCTAGTTTTGCTTATCGAAATTGTTATTTTGATTATCGAGTTGTATTGCTTTGATTATTTCAGTTGTTGGTCGGTTCGTTACCTGATTCACACTATTGTGACAATACAAGTATTTGGTTTTCAATATCAACTTCAATCTCATTTTCATGCAATACGATGCTCATGATGCAAAATACAACATTTTTTAAAAAATACACTAGTTTTCATTCCGATCATAGTTTTTTTTTTACAAAAGTGCAGTACAAGTTTTTATAGCAAATAAAACTCGTCTGAAGCTATACAATGTGCTAACACTATAAAACAAAAGAAACTAAGCAAAAATATAGAAAATCAACGCTAGTCGCCACAAGCTCGAGAAGCCCTCTTCGTCCTCTTCCTCGGAGGAGAGGACTCTGCGGTACTATCTCCATCGGCGCCACTGTCTGAATCTGGATTAGAATCTGAAACGGAGTCGTCTCCGCTCTACGCCTCGGAGCCCTCCTACTCTCAGAACCCAAGCCAGCGTCATCGTCTCCACTCTCGAATGACTCAGCATGCTGACTCGCTGCTTCCTCAGCTTCGCTAGTCTCAGCCTCATCATCGCTCAGAATGGGCTCTGAAGGGCAACTCTCAGCTCGGATGCCCCTAGCTCCGCCTCGGCTGCGTGCTGGAGCCTGTCTCTCTCTTCCTGCTGCCAGAGGAGGCACCGCTGTTGCAGGTGCCGCAGCTGTCGCTGGTGCTGTCGGTAATGGTGGAACCTGAAAAGGCAGTTATCATATGCCAGTCACGGTATGCATATCTATTAATCATGTTGTTTAATTTTGATGATGTCTAAAATATTATTTGAAATTTTGGATCTTTTAATACACATATTTGGATTTTTTAATGCACATGTTCTATATTATTTGACACAAAATTAAATCTGTTTAAACTATAGGTTGTATGTTATATTTGTTATAAATATTATTTAAATAGAAATATTTTGAAAATATTACTATTCACGATTTTGAAAAGTTTGGCCGGTCACTATTCACCTTTTGACGAAATTAATATTGATTAGTTGTATTAATTTGACAAATTCGATATTGATGGGTTGTTTCTTTTGACAAAATTTATATGGTGTGATAGGATATATTTAGTTTAAAATCTCTATAACATCTACATTAATTTAAAGAGAACATATATTTTCAAATCTATCATACATATTATTTAAAGAGATTTTTCTTTGTATGCAAATATGTGATTAGAATATTATATGTATATATATATAATACAAATAGCATACATCACAGGAGCAATTAGACTTTTTACACAAACATTAATTGTATCATATATATTAGCATGTGGAAACATTATCATAGCATGTGAAAAGTCATCATTAACTTTTTATTTTATTATACAATTTTGACTAATACCTAAAGATGTTCAGATTTGCAAGAGTGTAAACTTTCTTCCACGTGATTCTGTTCCAAATTGATTCATCCAGCTAACGTCTTGAGGAGCGTTTGTCTCCTCCAACGGGTACATTTTTTAGTATAAATAGAAGTGCTATGTATGGAGAAAAATCAAGAACTTGAAGAGAAAAATTTATGTGTGCTCCAAAATTCTGAGTATATTGTATTCTGCTCTGTCACTTTCAGATCTAAGTGTAGACTTTGTTCTTACACTTTCATATCTACTCTTTGTGAGAAAATTATTATAAAAGAGGGTTTAAGTACCGCTTATTTTTGTTCATTATTTTTGTGAGAGATTTTGTAAGGATAAGGCATTTATTGTTGACTATGGCTCAATAGATAAGAGTAAGTCATATACCAAATTCACAAGCTTGGTGGTGTATTTATTCAATTGATAGTAAAGAAATTCTCAATGAGGTTCCTTGGGGAGTGGACGTAGGCCTGGCGTGCCGAACCACTATAAATCTCAATGTTTGATTTTCTCTCCCTATCTCTCTTACTTTTATATTGATAATTATCATTCTGTTTTTTTAATTTGTTAAAATTCTGAATATTGTGCTAATTTTAATATTTTAAAATTTTTAATAACCCAATTCACCCCCCTCTTGGGTTGCCTACCTGGGATAACAATTGGTATCAGAGCCTAGACTCTAGTTTATGTGACTTAACCGTCTTAGAGTAGATCATGGCAACCCCTAGTTATTCCTTACGTGTGGGACAAGCATCTAATAGGCCACCACTATTTAGCGGCACAAATTTCAGTTATTGGAAAACTAGGATGACCATACATGTTCAATCTAATGATTATGAATGCTAGAAAATTATTTGCAATGGTCCAATAATTCCTACCAAAATCGTAGATGGACTTTGGGTACCAAAACCTGAAGATGAGTGGAATGAATCAGATACTAGAATGACCCAAATTAATGTCAAAGTCACAAACATGTTGTACTGCGCCTTAGATGCCAACGAGTTCAACAGAATTTTCACATGTAAAACCGCAAAAGAAATTTGGGACAAGCTTATAGTGACTCATGAGGGAACTGAACAAGTTAAAGAATCTAGAGTCAGTTTGTTAGTCCAGGTTTAACTTCTCTTGGAAAAATATATACTAATGCTGAAATTGTAAGAAAAGTGCTTAGGTCATTGCCAAAAAGTTGGGACACAAAAGTCATTTCCATTACCAAAGCCAAGGATTTATCAAAGCTAAGTCTAGATGAGGGATCTCTCTTAACTCATGAGCTCATAATGCAAGAAGGAAAGAAAGAGGAGGACAACAACAAGAAGAAAGGAATAGCCTTCAAATCCACCTCGAAACATCAAGAGGAAGATGATACAGATGATGACGAGAAAATGGCATTCATCATTAGAAAATTCAAAAGGTTTGTGAAAAGGAAACAAGGTATGCGAATTTTTTTTTGAAAGGATTTCAATAATAGGGATTTTCAAAGGGGAGAAAATCACAAAAAATCTGAAGTTACCTGCTACGAATGCAACAAACCTGGACACTACAAATCAGAATGTCCAAAACTTAAGAAACAATTCAAGAAAGACAAAAAGAAAGCCATGACTGCGGCATGGGGAGAATATAGCGATAAAAGCGACTCAGAAACCGAAGTTTACAAAAATAAGGTTGCTAACCTATGCTTGATGGCACTTGGAAACAAAGATGAGGTAAATGATGAATCTTTTACGTCTGAAGAATTACAATAAGCTTTTGATGAATTACATGCTGAATTTAAGAAATTTAGTTTGAAATGTAATTGTCAAAAGAAAGTGATTTCAAGTTTATCAAAAGAAAATGAATCCTTAATTTCCAAGATAAATACTTTAGAAAATGAAGCCATAAAAATGAAAAAGGAAGATGAGATTTTAAATCAAAAAGAGTCTTCAACTTCTAAGAAAAGATTAGTTGTTTTACAAGAACAAAATGAGTCTTCAAAAAAGGAGCAAATTATTTTGAAAGAAAATATTGAAGACTTGAAAAGTACTCTTTCAAAATTCGCTCAAGGTAGAGAGACTTTAGATAAAATTCTTAAAAATCAAAATTGTACTTTTGGTAGAGCCGGATTTGGATATAAACCTTTTTTTAAAAGTAAAAACCATCAAAAATGATTTTGTGCATGCATCCTTTAGTCATTCTCATCTCAAATGCCATTTTTGTGGTACAAAAAGTCATATTTCACCTTCATGTCCTGTTAAAAGAAATCATTTTGCTAAAATAAAAAAGATGTGGATTCCTAAAGACATTTCAAGAATGTCAAATTCTAACTTTTATGGACCCAAGAAAATATGGGTACCAATAGAAAAATCAACTTTTTGTAGGTATGTTTCAAGACAAAATCCAGTAACGATAGATAGTATCTCAACCGTGGATGTTCGAGACACATAACCGAAAATAAAACTATGTTCGCCACACTCCAACCAAAGGATGGCGAATATGTGACTTTTGGCGACAATAGAAAGGGAAAAATCATTGGTGTAGGTAGTATTGGTAAAAATCCTTCTCCTATTATTGAAAATGTTTTACTTGTTGAAGGTTTAAAACATAACTTGCTTAGCATTAGTCAACTATGTGCTAAAGGCTATAGAGTTATTTTTTAGAAAACACATTGTACTATTGAGAACACCCTAGAAAACAAAAACTTATTTGTAGGTTATAGACATGAGAATGTATATGTGTTTGATTTACATGATTTATCTTCTCATGTTAACATTAAATGTTTGTCTGCTATAAATGATAATGGTTGGCTTTGGCATAGAAGATTAGGACGTGCTCATTTTGATTTAATTTCCAACCTTTCAAAAAATGAGTTAGTCATTGGCTTACCAAAAATTAGTTTTGAAAAGACAAACTTTGTGATGCATGTCAATTTGGAAAACAAACTAGAATTTTTTTTAAATCCAAAAATATCATTTCAACTACTAAACTGCTTCAACTCTTGCATATTGATTTATTCGGACCATCTAGAATATTAAGTTTAGGAGGAAAATTATATGCTCTTGTTTGTGTTGATGATTATACTAGATATACATGGGTATTATTTTTAGCACACAAAAATGAAGCTTTTCATAATTTCTCAAGACTTTGTAAAAGAATTCAAAATGAAAAAAATCTTAATATTTGTAGTATTAGAAGTGATCATTGTAGAGAATTTGAAAATTATGATTTTATTATGTTTTGTGACGAATTTGGAATTAATCATAACTTTTCTGCCCCTAGAACTCCTCAACAAAATGGTGTAGTTGAAAGAAAGAATAGAACTCTTGAAGAAATGGCCCGTACTATGCTTTGTGAAAATAATTTGCCTAAATATTTCTGGGCAGAAGCTGTTAACACTGCATGCTATGTTGTAAACCGAGCTATGATTAGACCTATTCTTAAAAAAACCCCTTATGAAATTTGGAAAGGTAGAAAACCTAATATTAGTCACTTGCGTGCATTTGGTTGTAAATGCTTTTTATTGAATAACAATAAAGATAACTTAGAAAAACTTGATGCTAAATCAGATGAAGCTATATTTCTTGGGTATTCAATTTCCAATAAAGCCTATAGAGTATTCAATAAAAGAACTCTACTTGTTGAAGAATCTGTGCATGTTGTTTTTTGATGAATCTAACAACATTATTTCCAAGAATCTTGTAAGTAATGATATTGTAGAAAAACAACCAGGCATGGAGAACATTTATATAAAAGAAAATGAAGAAAATCCATTACGCGAACATGAAGAAGAAATGACAACGGAAAAACTTCAAGAAATATATGCTCTTCCAGAAAACGACTCAAATTTACCAAAAGAATGGAAGTATGCTCATGGCCACCCCGAAGACCTCATCATAGGTGATGCAGTGGAAGGTGTAAAAACTCGTTTCTCTGTTAGAAATGTTTGTGGTAACTTAGCGTTTGTTTCGCAAATTGAACCAAAATCGTTTTTGGAAGCTGAAAATGATGAAAACTGGATTTTAGCGATGCAAGAAGAATTAAATTAATTTGAAAGGAATGAAGTTTGGTTTTTAACTCCTCGACCTAAGGATCATCCCGTTATTGGTACAAAATGGGTTTTTCGAAATAAAATGGATGAATCCAGAGTTGTTACTAAAAATAAAGCTAGATTAGTAGCTCAAGGTTATAATCAAGAAGAGGGCATTGATTTTGATGAAACTTTTGCACCAGTTGCTAGACTTGAAGCTATTAGAATGTTACTTGCTTTTGCATGTTTTAAAGATTTTAAATTATATCAAATGGATGTTAAAAGTGCCTTTTTAAATTGGTACATTTCGGAGAAATTTTATGTTGAACAACCTCCTGGTTTTGAAAATCATAAATACCCGGATCATGTTTTCAAACTTTCAAAAGCCTTATATGGCTTAAAACAAGCTCCTACAGCTTGGTATGAAAGATTGTGTAATTTTCTACTTGACAAAGATTTTTGTAAAGGAAAAATTGATACAACACTTTTTATAAAAATCAAAAAGGAAGATATACTAATTGTTCAAATTTATGTTGATGATATCATTTTTGGTGCTACTAATGAAAGTTTGTGCAAAGAGTTTGCTAAAGATATGCAGGGTGAATTTGAAATGAGTATGATGGGGGAATTAAATTACTTTCTTAGTCTACAAATTAAACAAACTAATGATGAGATTTATTTAAATCAAACGAAATATATTAAGGATCTACTTAAAAGGTTTGAAATGGAATCATCAAAGCCTGCAGCAACTCCAATGAGCACATCAATAAAAATCGACAAAGATGAGCAAGGTAAACCTGTAGATGAAAAGAAATATCGAGGTATGCTTGATTCTCTACTCTATCTTACTGTAGGTAGACCCGATAAAATGTTTAGTGTTTGTATGTGCGCACGTTTTCAATCCGCACTGAAAGAGTCACACATCACCGCAGTCAAACGTATTTTCAGATATCTTGTTGGCACTCCAAATTTGGGATTATTGTATTATAAGGGAACCAACTTTGAACTTTTTGGTTACTCAGATGCCGACTTTGCGGTATGTAGACTTGACCGAGAAGCACTAGTGGCACTTGTCATTTTCTTGGACACTCACTCACTTCTTGGTTTTGCAAAAAACAAAACTCAGTAGCTCTGTCAAATGCTGAAGCATAATACATTGCCGCCGTTGGGTGTTGTGCACAATTGCTTTGGATGAAACAACAATTTCAAGATTTTGGATTTCACTATGATCATATTCCTATAAAATGTGACAGCACAAGTGCCATTAACCTTTCAAACAATCCTATTCAGTACTCACGTATTAAGCACATTGAAATAAGGCATCATTTTCTAAGAGATCATGTACTGAAATGTGACATTGAACTCGAATTTGTGTCTACAAATCGTCAATTAGCTGACATATTTACCAAGCCACTAAATGAAGAACAATTTTGTTATATTAGAGCTGAACTTGGTATGATGAATACTCCAATATAATGTTTATATTAAAAAAAAATTAAATAAATAATTTTTTTAATAATAATGCTAATAAATAATTAAATAAAATAACTATAGTAATAATAATTATTATTATTATAAAAAATAATAACAATAATAATACTAAAATTATATACATATATATATATAAATTCTCTCTCTCTCACCCGCTCCATCTCTATCTCTCACCTGCTCTCTCCCTTACTCTCTCTTTTTTTTTTCTTTTTCTTGCTCTCTCGCTCTCCCCTTCTTCCTCTCATCCTTAGCCGACACCATTTTCATCCACACCATCGTCTACAACCAGCTCCACCATCCACAAAATCATCCATCACTTTCATCACTACTATCATCCATCCAAATCCCTCACAAATCTACCAAGCTCCATCACTTCTCTATCCAAAATCTGCATCACCATCTTTACCGATTCGTCAAGTTCCATCACCGATCCATCAAGATCCATGACTGATCCATCAAGATCCATTGTCGATCTACAAAAATTCGTCACCAATCTACAGGATCTTTTCCATTTCTTCCGATCATCAAGGCCATCACCGATCAACATGTTAAAATTCTTTTTGCACTGTGTTATATTTTTTTACTTGTTGTATGTGCTCCAAATTCTCTTGGATTTAATAATGGTTGCTTCTATCTTGTCTTAAGAAATTGTTTTTATTTTTATTTTTTCCTTTTATGCTAGTGCACTTGGTGCAGTTGTTTATGGCCGGATCTTAATGGCCATTGGTATTATAGGTTGGTAATTTGTTTCTTCAAATTTATGTAATTTTTAGTGCATTAATTTTGGAGGAGACTCATATATTTTGAGATTAACAATTATTATAATATAAAAAAAAGGGTGTGTGTATATTTTGTGCACAATTTTAGGGGGAGTATATATATATATATTTTCTTCTTATCTGCACTACTTCTTATTTGCACCACCAAATTTTTTTTGCAAAGATAGAATTTAAAGTTAAAAAAAGGGGGGCGGGGGGGGAGGAGAAATGCTTGCAATTTTATTTCAGAAAAAGAAAATATTATTTGATTATATGTAAGTTTTCAGAAGGCTTCACAGATTTTTTCCGTTTCACTTCTCTTAACAATTTTTCATAAGCCTCTTTTACATGCCTCTCTCTATTTTTGACTTCTGTGAGTCTTGGCATTATAACCGTTGCATAATATTGCACCGCATTCTCCAACTGTGCATTTTTCCTTTTTAGCTCTTTCTTCTTCTTACACATATTAACCAGTTATTGTTTAACAAGCACACCTCATCTCTCCATTACTGATTTTCTTGTACTCTAGTTTGTAATTGTTGCGCCATATTGGAAACTGCAGTCATTGCCTGTGTACTAAGAGTCATAGTGTTATTAATAGCATCGATATCATTTCGAATACCAATAACACTAGGACCCTCATTTACTGGAATAACATGTGCCTGCACCACTAGTAACCTCTCATTTGCCTGCATTTACAGGCACCTCATGTAAGTCCGAACCATTGATGGCTAAGGTAAGGAATGACATGATTACACAAGAAGCTAAAACAAATTTTTTTCTCTAACACTTGATAATTTCATCTCTTTGCCTATCATCCTTGTTTTTATACACTCCATTGATCCAATACTCGATGCTTATCTGCTCAAATCTTTTGTTTGTCAACATTTTGTGCGCTCGAAATGCTTCAAAATCTCCACAATGATCTCGACAAAACCTAAGGACCATTATTATATTTTGGCATCTCAGATATTTTATTTTGATGATGTCAAAGGGGGAGAATATTTTATGCATGCATGTGATTTAATTATATATTATATATTGTAGAGTTATCAAATATTTTGTTGATTTAAATTCTGTCAACAACATACTTGTATTGCCATCATAAAAAAGGGGAAGATCGTTAATCATGTTGTTTAATTTTGATGATGTCTAAAATATTATTTGAAAATTTGGATCTTTTAATACACATATTTGGATTTTTTAATGCACATGTTCTATATTATTTGACACAAAATTAAATCTGTTTAAACTATAGGTTGTATGTTATATTTGTTATAAATATTATTTAAATGAAAATATTTCGAAAATATTACCATTCACGATTTTGAAAAGTTCTGCCGGTCACTATTCACCTTTTGACGAAATTAATATTGATTAGTTGTATTAATTTGACAAATTTGATATCGATGGGTTGTCTTCTTTTGATAAAATTTATATGGAGTGATAAGATATATTTAGTTTAAAATATCTATTACATATACATTAATTTAAAGAGGACATATATTTTCAAATCTATCATAAATATTATTTAAAGAGATTTTTCTGTGTATGCAAATATGTGATTAGAATATTATATATATTTATATATATATAATACAAATAGCATACATCACGGGAGCAATTAGACTTTTTACACAAACATTAATTGTATCATCTATAGCATGTGGAAACATTATTAATGAAAACATTATCATAGCATGTGAAAAGTCATCATTAACTTTTTTCTTTATTGTACAATTTTGACTAATACCTAAAGATGTTCAAATTTGCAAGAGTGTAAACTTTCTTCCACGTGATTCTCTTCCAAATTGATTCATTCAGTTGACGTCTTGAGGAGCGACTGTCTCCTCCAACGGGTATATTTTTTAGTATAAATAGAAGTGTTGTGTATGGAGAAAAATCAAGAACTTGAAGAGAAAAATTTATGTGTGCTCCAAAATTGTAAGTATATTGTATTCTGCTCTTTCACTTTCAGATCTAAGTGTAGCCTTTGTTCTTACACTTTCATATCTACTCTTTGTGAGAGAATTATGGTAAAAGATGGTTTAAGTACCGCTTATTTTTATTCATTATTTTTGTGAGAGATTTTGTAAGGGTAAGTGTAGACACCCCATTTTTGATTGCCCATAAGACTTGGGTGCTACTGATTGCTTACTTGATGGTGCAGGCTATCTTGTGCAAATGGTTCGATTTCTTCGGCAAGGAAAGCGTCAAACCCAAGCCTCACACCCCTTTTTGGACCAAAATGACTTTGACCAAAATGATTTTAGACAATAAAACCCTCTCTTTCAAAACATTTTTGAAAAAAGTTTCTACAATGTTTTGAGGCTAGCATTTCGTTAAATGTTGCCCTTTTCGGTAAACTGAGCAAGGACAAAGTGGAAATGAATGAAAGAGAGGTGAACTCTTTGGAAAAAATCTTTAAAACATTTTTTTTAGAGGTTTGGATTTGAAGAAAATTGGAGGGGACAGAAGAAACCAAGTTGGGGGAAGAAGTTGGTCATGAACCGTTAAGAGAGAGTCGAGCAGCCCTTGCTAAATCAGGCCTATCCGTTTGCACACTTGGATTTCAGCTATGAGGCCACCATCGTTGGAAAGTGGACTTCCAGGGCTTCATTTGTCACTCAAGATTCTCTTAAATCTGTGTCCGAATGAGGGAGATATGGCTGGTTGAAGTTAGGTATCAATCCGGTTGGACCGAAACTGAGCAGTCTTCACTAAAAGAGAGATATCTCTTAGCACACTTGTAATTTTGATGTGAGGTTACAACCATTGGAAAGAATAATTCTGGGGCTACAATTTAGACTCAAGAATGACCTGAAAAGAAGTCCAAACAAAGGAGATATGCATGTTTGAATTCGGGGCCAGGAACCAGTTTTTGCTGTCGGCCACTGGGGGACTATGCCGGCCACAAATGGAGTGTGCCGGCCATAGGTCGGCCAGAAGTGACCCTTTTCGGCCACCATTAGTGGCTGGTCGGTGACAAATGGTGGTCGGTCAGCCACAAGTTTCAAGAAAGCTCAGAATTTGCAGATATTTCTTCTTCAGCTGTTCTACACTGTGCCAGCTGTCTCTAAATCAGATATTTTCGACCAAGGCTCTCTTTTTTCTACATATAAAGGTCATATCTCTCATATTGGAAGGTTAGCAAATTTTAGGAGCCTCTCTCTCTAAAAATCCTATCTCTCTACAATTCTCTCTCTCTAGATTTCTCTCTCTCTTGCCCTTTTGTGCATAGAAGTAGAGATACATTTCTACTTTGCCTAGAGATCCTGGATCAAAGTTGCTTATCTTTGGGTTGAGATTCCTTGGGACCTTATTTGAGCTTTAAGAAAGTGATTTTAGCTTAGATTTGTGCCTATTTTGTACTTTGGCTCCAAGAGGTATATTATTTTTTTTGCTAGCTTGCTTTGAACACTTTCTTTGCCATCCTTTTTACACTATTTTTGAGCTGGTTTTCAACTATAAAAACCTCTATTTTTTAGTCCTAAAAATGGTGGTTTGAGCCTATTTTGAGCTAGGGTGTTGTCTCCCCTTTTTGCTCTTTGGCTTGTGAAGCCTTTTGTGCCATTTCTTACCATCTTTAAATCAAACTTTTTGGCCCTTTTAAACACTGAAATCTAGAGTTATTTCAATGGTAAAAAGTATGTTTTGAAGTCCAAAATTGGAGGGGTTAGCATCCCCTCCTTATGTCTAGCTTCCATGCCTAGTTAGCATCACACGATAGCATGATTTTGTGGCTTAAAACTTAGCTTATTTCCAGCATATTTTTGCCTCTGATTTGAATTGTTTTTGGTCTGTTTTGGGTTGCTTTGGTCATATGAGTCTTGTTTTTCATAGTTGTAGTGCAAATGGCGTCACTAGTTTAGTGTTTTAGGCCTTTAAACATGCTTTGCTTGAGTTGGTTGCATGTTATAGCATCATTTTACATGTAATTTCAGTGTATATACCTCTGTTACATGCTCATTTACTTCACTCTTTCATTGCTTTTGAGAGTTGTGTCTTGAGTCTTGTTTGCAAGCTAGCATGTGAGCATGTTTTTCTAGCATTTTGTACCTCAATCTCAGCATGTTTTAGCCACTGTTTTGACTGGTCTTAGCTTTGTTTTGAGTTGGTTTGGCCCTTTGAGGCTTGTATTGCATGGTTGTTGTGCAATTTCTCTCACTAGCTTAATGTTTTAGGCTTTGTAGCATGACTTCCATGTGTTGCTTGCATGATTTAGTGTCATTTTGCATGCCATTTCAGCATTGAAATATTTGCCACCTCCCTCATTTCTTCACTTTTCTATTTTCTTTGAGGTTGGCTAGCCTTAAGGTTGTGTTTAAGCTTGAGATTGAGACTTGTGCTTAATGGTTTTAATCATGTTTTGAGGATTTCTACTAACCAACAGCATGATCTCTCTCATGTCTTAAGTCATCCTTTGGTTCATCCCTCTCTCATTAGAGGACACTCACCTTGGACTTAACCGGTTAAAGAATGATTTGGTAATGTAAAATGTATAAACAAAATTGGACAAGTAAAACTTGAGCAAGTTAAGCATGCTGTGTTGCATTGCATGTGTTTGGATCGGACGTTAATCCAAACACAAGAAAAATGGGACGTTTCATACTCAAAGTGATGAAATGTGCCACCTTTCATGGTCACTGTCACCCTTGATCATGCATGATAGGGTGGTGGTTGTTTTGGTCTTGTTTGTGCACTCATTAAACTTGTACAATCTTGGTTCTTTGGCCATCATGCATTGAAAATAGTTGGTTGATGGTTTGAGAACCAAGAGTTGCACTCCTTTGAGCTTATGTAATGATGAGGAGGGTAGCAGTACATACAATCCTTGAGAATGCACTGCTTTGCCTCTGTTTGCTCTCTGTTGCAGCAAAAAAGGGAAGTTCAGGGAAGGGGTGGCCGACCGGCCACCAATGGTAGCTGACCGGCCAAAAAAGAAAAATTGCACAAGTGTGCTTCTGAGTTGGAGCAAAGGCATTTTGGAAGTTGGCAGCACTATTGGTGTTCAAGCGAGTGCAAACAGAGGCATCCGATGGCAAGGCGGTGGATTTTCGGAAGGAAGCCAACCGAGTATGCATGCCTCCCTCGTCCTTGAGGCTATTTACTTGCTTTGTTTAAATTAATTAGTAGTAGCTAATTCATTCATTCATTCAAGTGTTGTAATTATTTAATTAGCTTAGATAGTTAATTAGTTTAATTGCTTTAATTAACTTAGCATAGCTAGTTATTCAATTTTGGTTTGTAATAATTAGTTAACTAGAATAGTTAATTAGTTTTGTGTTGTAATAATTAGCTTAATTAGCGTAGCTAGTTAGCTTATTTGTTTGGACCCTCCTTCGAGAGGGCATAATGTTGTAATAAGTTTGCGTGTGTGTGTGCATGTCTTCTAACCCCACGTCTTTCTCCCTTTTACTTACCCGCTTTTGATGGTTAGACTAGGGATCATTTTCGATTAGCATACCTTATGCTCGCATGTTTGCATCATTCATTTGTCTTGCATGTACCGAGGTTCGGCGCATTATACAAACTGCATTGTATTTCAATACCTATTTGAATACGTATTTCAAAGCATGCTATCAAATTGTATCATATGCCATGTTAGTAGCTGAGCCTATCAATTTCATATTGCATGTGTTGCATTAGGCATCTTGTATAGTTAGGATCATGCAATTTTCTAACTAGTTTTTATTTTGGCTTGGAGTACTCAGTAAGTTTTACGCTTTAGCATGCTTGCATAAGTGTGATTGCCATATTGCCATGATAGCATGCTTGCCATGAGGCTATTTGCTTAAATGATTAACTGCATGAATGCCTGTGGATGAAGGCTTGATTGCTTGAATTGGGACAATTCGACGAATGTATGTTTTAAGCCCACTTTGCGAGGTGGCAAATCATGTTTTAAGCCCATCATGTTTGATGGCAAATCCACATTTTAGCCCACTTGAGGGTGGCAACTTCAAACCATTTTCAAAAGCAAACATGAGTTGAATTCGTTCCAAATCTCGCGACTTAGTCTATACTTACTTGTGTGCGTCACATAGTAAAGTTAGCTAATAAACCGGAATAAGAACGCATAATATTTATAAAACAACATATCATGATAGTAGAGGCCGATCTTTGATCGGGCGAGCGGGGGTGCTCATTTCAGGACCTTCCCCTCTCGTACCCAAGTTCCCGAGTCGAGGCAACTTTGGTGATGACAAACACGTGGCCTTTGGCACGAGTCAGGGTTTCCTAAATTTTCCAAAACAAAAATATTTAGGTGGCGACTCTGTAATCTGGAAAAGCAGTGCAGTTTTGGCATTATTTGATTCAAAATCTATTTTCCAAAATGATTTGTCGGATTGGACTCTTTGGTGTTTATCAGTCTCACATTGCACTTTGTGAGATTAGATTCAAAACCGTGACAAGAATCCGAACTGTAGAACCAATTTGAGCTCTCCGAAAGGGGGCGCGAAGAAAGTCAAGTCCACAGTTTTTGGCGACTCTGCTGGGGATTTAGAGAACTTGACTCGAACTCATGATATGTTGTTTTATCTACACTTATGTGTTTCTTTGCATTTGCATTGGTGCGCCTAAGTCACAGTGTTTGCCATCTGTTATTCCTGAACGGTTTACCGAAGGCTTGCTTGGAAAAACTTGCCAAAAGGCTGACCGGTTGCGGGCTCTGCCACGATGGGAACACAACCCTTGGATCTGGACTACCGCTGTGCCGTTTGATCCTCCTTTCACTTCTTGGTGTTAGGTGTGAGAGGTATATTAGGTGGTCTTGCTAAGGTACCCTTTTTGACCAATCGACCTAGTTGCATATTAGAAGCCATAGAGACTGTTCCAAACTAGGACAGGTTGCCTACCCGAATGCAAGATTGTATGAAGCCACTTGTTGTGCATAATGTAACCCTAGCTCCTGACGAAACTAGGACAGGTAACCCTACCCCATCATAGGTGTATTTTGGCTCTCCTTAACTGGTATGTACTTTACAGTAAAACTATACAGGGATGTGCATATCAGTTGCAAAGTTAGTATCTGATTTTGGGGCAGAATTCAGTAGAGAGCACAATCATTCAACTATGCTCATATCTGTTCTGGTGAAATTGGGCTAAGATATTGTCTGTTTTCTCTTTTGTCAAGGTAGTCCTCGAACCATAGCTTCAAAAGGTTCCAATATCCCCCCGGGTACCCTAGACTTGTATCGATAGACTTTGTCAGGTCGGAGATTGGTTCAGAAGCAACTTGTGTTTACCCACCGGTTCCAAGGCAACGGAGGTTCAGGCAGAATTCACCAGTGCAGTTTCTACAACAGTCATCCCTCAGTTCACCCGGGTCTAGTCTGGTCTGGGAACAGTTGTCTGCATTCAGCTCAGCACGAGATCAATCACCCATTCCCATGGCTCAGTATCTCCCAGCCAGTGTGGAAGAACAGATACAACACCTACAACAGACAATCGAGGCACTGCAACAGGACGCAGTCCATCAAGCTGAAGTCACGGCTCGTCAGGCCAAAGTGATAACCCGGCTACAACAACAACAACTATAGCCTGCGCCGCGGCTTCTACATCTCATACACCTCCCACGAGTAACCCGATAGCCGGAGCCACTGCCCATACTGCTAATGTCCAAGAGACTCAGGGCAATCCGACGGGGCCAATCCTAGCACAGGTCTCGAAAGCTCCTGTCTATCAAACCGAAGCTCCGTTTGAATTTAAGATTGACCCAATTGTACTTAAGGTCAAACGAGCACAAGGAGTGAACTCCATCCCGGATTTAGAGGATGAGTATACTGAATCTGCAGTTACCTTACCGAAGCGGGTTTAAAATGCCGCATATCAAACGCTTCGATGGCTCTGGAGACCCAATGGTGCATCTCTGCCTGTTTTCTGATATCCTAAGGCCAATGGGTTTGACCCTAGCCCAGAAGTTGTCTCTCTTCGGCCGAACCATGTCTGGGATAGCCGTAATCTGGTATGCTAAATTAGAGGACTTTGTGAAATAGAACTGGGAAGAGATGGCTGAGGCCTTCATTGCTCAATACTCCTATAACACACAGATCGAGGTCACAACTCGTGATCTCAAAACCACCCGCCAAGAGCTAAATGAGGGTTTCTCAGAGTTCGTGACGAGATGGAGAGCGAAAGGCCTCGATGATAACTATAAGGCCTTCCAACAAAGATCAAATTAGGATGATTTTTCGAAATCTGCATGGCAAGTTGTTTGCAGAAGATGATCGTTTCTAACCTCTGTTTACCTTTCCAGAGTTTCATGAAACGGGGGGTTCAAATCGAGGATGCCATTAGACAAGGGATCTTTTGTGGAAGAAAATGAACCTTTGAAGAAGAACGTTGTTCGTAGTTCCAATGTTACTACTGATGGTAGCACAGCTACGAAATGCTCAAAAGTAGACGCTATCACCACTCCCCTCAATGGCCAAAAACCAACCACTTCAACTCGGCCCCAAGCCCGAAATATCCATCCTCTTTACATGAGTCTCTCCTCAAGCTTTGAAAATGCTGCGAGAAGAAGGGTACCTAGAGCTCCTAGAACCCTAACCCCTTCCAAATCCTCTTCCACCAAGATATGACCCAGCTAAATATTGTGCCTATCATCAACAACACGATCATGATACAAACCGTTGCATCCACCTCCATCATAAGATTCAGGATCTTATTGACGAAGAGACTATAGCTCCACCAGA